>CAXKVY010010137.1:0-13287 GCA_964058915.1 Tetropium fuscum
AACAGATATAGGACATCAGTTAACTACATACAGTCCTAAACGAATGTAAAAATATGTTTTGCCAACTAATAAGCCAAAACAGCATGATACTAAACTTGCTAACCACACATTGAAAAAACAATTTCTTAACTATAATTAGAATTGCGATATGGAACTCCTACGGCCTGCTTAACCATAAGCAGGAACTAATAACATTTCTAAAGCTAAACAAAATAGATGTCATACTTATTTCCGAACATACATAACGATCCAAACAGTATTTAGTATACCACAATATTCTACCTATAGTACTTCTACTCCTGATGGCACAGCCCATGGTGGTTCAGCAATAATTATCCGTAAATCAATAGCACACCAATAGGTAGTTTTGTGACTGTAGACGACGTTGGCAGATCTATGGCAAATTTTTGTAAGAAAGTCAGATTGTGACAATTTTCGCTAGCTTCATCTTCCTTCTGTTTGGCTAGACGCGTGAAAGGTGTAGGTGCCTCATCTTCATTTTATTAAAAGTTTAAGTGGTTTTCTTATAAATGGCGTACTGTGGTTCGCATCTTAGTGGGATTTTTGATGGAAAATACTATCATTTGTTTGTGGTTTTGATAAATGAACATATACAGCTATAAGCTGTATCAGATAACTTTTAATAAATAAAGGTATTTTTTTGGCCCCCTATTCTATTTTTGCCTTTCTCTGTGTTCTCTAGAACTCGTCTTACACATTCCTTAGGACGATTGAAGCATTTGGCCTAGGCAACACTTCTTGAAGCCGTTTAACATCAATTACGTAAGTTTTATAAGTAGATATATTTACATAACTTCATAATTTGTACCTGTAGGCATGTAGATATCTAGTCGTGTCACTTGCAGGACGTCGAGTGTAAGTTCACTCCAAGTCTTCGATTCGCTTTGTGACTTCATCTCAGCCATCTAGATACCTAGCCACTTACACTCATACTTCCATTTACACTCTACTTAGACACTTGGCCATTTCGCTCATTTGAGATTCATAGTTATTTTACCAGGAACCTTCATTGTATCGTATACATTGCACCTAGAATCTGTCAGAGCACCGATATCCTGCGTGATTGGAACGTAACATAACCATACATTTGGATAATGGAGAGCCCTCTCGCCAGGAAACCTACTTCTCATTTTACAGATAAGCTATAGTTGAAGTATACTTCTAGGCGAATCACTTTTTTTTGTTAATAATCTTTTGTGTTATTGGGGTGAACTTAAGTATATGCAATTTTAGTATACAATTTGTATATAGCTTTTGAATTTCTTAATACAGTTATATATTAGTATACTGTTTTTATTTTTCTTTGCCAAAATTACAGAAAGTGCTAAGAATAAGTTCGATACCCAGCATAGTTGTTGGGGACCATATGACTTGGTTGCGCAACGGTCAGTGGCGTCCACATGCAATTAGTAGCTTCGGTACGTACCGAACCTAATTCTTTTTTATTTTTAAGCTGAGTTAGCTTAGGCGAACTTTTATTGCCCAATTTTAATCGCTGTTGAATGTACTCTGGAATGGTAATAAACTGTCTTATTTTATTAAATTATAAAACAAAAGAACACAAGAAGTATAGATACTCTGGATAAGTTTTCAAAACTTATAATAACAAAATGCCTGACCTCGAAATAACGAGGTTATGAAGGTTATGGCATATGATCACAGAACAGATGCCGATGCTGCCACTACAACTTTTACAATTCCCTGAACCTAGTTTATTTACGAGGTATGTGGGCAGCCCTGAGGCAAACATGATCTCTAACCCTCTATGCATGATCTCTAACCCTCATAAAATTAACATATATAACATAATAGTAACATTAAGTTAATATAATAAATAAAGATATTTCCGCCACACATTTAAATTTTGTAACAATGAGAACCTGATTGACTCGGTTAATATTATTTTAGTTTATTTACTTAATATTATGGTAATATTTAAACTGAGTATATTATTATAATCTAATGGCACAAGTGATATATTAGGCATAAAGTGAAAATCTCTATTATTTTCTCGCCTTATTTGCATGGTGTTATTTGTATTACTTATATTTAGTACATAAAATTTAGTTCTTAAGCATACAAATATATTTGCTTAGTTGTCTTGTATGATCGTTAAGTAAATATTGTTCAAAAGGTAGCGCATTCTACCAGACATATCTCAAATATTCGTTAAGCGAATAACAAAGTCTGTATATCCTAAGAATAAGTGTCTACAGTCCACAGCATCAGTAATCCAAACAAATATCTAACCTTAGAGGTTTTATTAACATTAACTTCTATATTAACTTTTTCCAGTCCAGTACTACAATATTGATTACCCTTACCTAAAATAACTGTTAAAATTTTATATCCAGCTCCACAGGTTTCAATAAGATGAAAACCTTTCTTTTGAAGCTTCTGCTTTACTTCACTTCTTTCGCTGCTGCTAAGACATACAATATCTCTTTGAACACTTAACTGCATGCCACTGTTGAGGGATAAGTTGGGTAAGGATAGTCCCCATATACACTTCTGCGGCCACCTGCAAATATGATATAATAATATTTATGAATAATTATTTCCAGGTTTATCTCTAAGACATTAGCGAATACAATAGTAAGACTAACACTAATAGAAATTAAAAAAAACTGAGAATAAACAGTACAGTCATCAGCTACTTGATGTGATTGGCATGTAGGTATTAAAACATAATAAATAAATATATATATATATATATATATATATATATATATATATATATATATATATATATATATATATATATATATATATATATATATATATATATATATATATATATATATATATATATATATATATATATATATCTATATATATATATATATATATATATATATATATATATATATATATATATATATATATATATATATATATATATATATATTTATATATATATATATATATATATATATATATATATATATATATATATATATATATATATATATATATATATATATATATATATATATATAATTATATAATCCATCTAATATCGTCAATTTGTAAAGAAAATGTTAACATAGGTAAATGTAAAGTTAATATTTTAGGCGTTCGGCACCGAAGGGTTTCCTCTTCTTCCCGATGTTCATCGTCTAGCAGTGCGTCTATAATCCTTCCTTCTTCGTGCTATCCTTCTGCCTGTTTGTCCTGGAGATTAGGCTCTGGCGAATTTTCGCATGAATGCCCGCGCAGTTCGTGCAAATGGTGGAGCGTAGAGCACCGCATTCCTGTTTTCTTGCAGCTGCAGGCTGCATTGCTACAACATTTCTTGTATTTACAAGAAACGATGTTCAATATGTTGCCTGGTGCTGCATTGGTGAAATTTTCGAATTCGGTGTTTTTAGTTTTTTTTTGATATTTCAAAAATTGAACAAAAGATATCTTGAATATTTTGACATATTTAAGATAGATAAAATATGACAACTTTTTTGTAATTTAATCAACTTTGTATCTCTTGCCGTGTCCGAGATCCGAAATGCCCATAGTGAGCGTTAAAAAACGGGACACCGTATATTATTATAACAAATATGATCTACTCCTACTAGATACTACCACAAATGATTTGGAACGATATTTTACATTACAATAAGTATGTACATATACATATAACATTACATTCAAATGCTCTACATAAATTGAACAGAATACCTACGAAAAATCGTTCTCTTCCATAAAGGGTCGATTTATTACTCCGATCACAGGTGCACCTGTTTCTTTATTAAATACTCCAATTAAAATTGTGACACATTTCAGACCATATAAATGAACGTTTTTAAGACATGCGCCTTTACCTCCATTGATGTATTCAAGAGTACAATCTAAAATAAGATTACTTTAATACTTTATTACTTTAATCATCCTTATCAGTAGTTATAAATATTTTTGTTATTTTATTTATGTAATTTAGATTAAAGTTCAAAGGAAAATAAATCGTGCAGAACGTTTCAGATACATCGATTGATTTACATAAAAATTATATTAGGTCACAAACTTAAACTATGTTTGTGGACACTCTCTAGTTCTGTAAGTTCCTAGTCCCAAGAGAAAGCAATATCCGGTACTCGGTATATTCATTAGCTCAAAATTTACTGATGAACATCATTTGGAGGAACTTTGGAAAAAAGTATACTGCGTGATTGAATTCTCGTAATTACATTTTGGGGCTAATTGATTGACTCTATTGTAGTGCCATATTACCCAAATTACCTAATTCTTATTCTGCTTACCATTCCCGCATAAGCGAATAAACAATGTCAGGTATATAAAAGAATAATATGCTGATTAGGATATTTAAGGTATAAGTCGACTTAATAAACAATATTATTATAACAACTAAATGAAACTGGGTCGCATACACATTGTACTGACCTGATCGTACATTATATAAAGTAGTGCAATTAGGCCACAAAATGAATTGATGTATTGATGTGACATTGATGCGTCGTAGCAAGTAAGCACTTGCTAAGTAAGCGTTGAACTTTGTATATCTCGCTGTGCCATTGTGATAAGGTACTGTGTTAAATAAATTAATACCAAGTAGCCCGACTGTGTCTCCATTCATGGGTGGTTTATCCACTACCTGGTGATCCCACAAAATGACCACCATAGTATTCTAATATATTATATTAAGTGAAAAACAAAATTAACTATGTATAAGTAATAATACTCCTATTAATAGTAAGACTATTTTTGTTCACCTTTCTACAATATTTATATTTCCCTTTTAGGAAACAAAATTGATTATTTGATCCAGTCCCTAGGGACTAAACAAGGTGAAGTAGCGACAATTTTTAAACATGTTGTTCAGATCTGGAGTTTGACAAAAAATTCAAGTTTTCGAACGTTTTAATGTAGACAAAATACTCTCTGATGCATCGGCTGTTGAATGCATTACGAGAGCGCGGAAGCTCTAGTTGGAGTAGGTTCTTTCTTTACGTCGAGAAGATATTGAACTCTCTTTTTCACCTGCTGAATGCATCGGCGGGCGGTGGCTGGCCAGTCGCATGTTTTATGTGGGCGCGGAAGCTATCGTTGGAGTAGGTTCTTTATTTTTAAGTTTGTTTTAATAGCTATCCGTGTGTGATACGTGCGTCGACCTGCGACCTCATATCTAATGCGAAGCAGCGAAATGGAAGACAATAATACGGATATGGACATGAAAATACCGTCAACTTGAATGTGTGGTGTGGGTCTTAATAACAAAGGGATTTATCATTTAACTTCGCAGATAAGCTTTAACCCCAAAAATGAAAAACTGTATTAGGAATTTTTATGCCGCACATCCCTGGTCTAATTGCTTTTCGTCTATTTGTGTATAGACTTGTACTTTTCTTCTATTTACGCAAATAGATGAATAATAAGGAAGACACACTTACCAGTTATATATCTGGACATATATATGGAACCGAACCACTTAGAAGTTGTAAAAAGTTGTAAAAACTAATAAATATATTCCAGGGTGAAAATTGGATTTTCTTTTCGAATTTTCGAAATAACAAAAGATCCAACAAATGATTTTAGTTTTGACTAAGCAAGAAATTTCTGTATCACTACCTCTTTATATGTTTCAGAGTTCTATTGCATATGTAATTCAATATTTTCTAGCATATAGCTAGGAAAAATTATTTTAATAGATTCCACAAGATTTTATGCATTTTAAAGTTTAACATCTTCTGGATAACTGTATACATAATGCTTTTATATATTATATGTTCAAATAGAACAAAAATAAATAGTAGAATAGGTTTGTGTTTTCTGTGAATTTCAGTTTCGTCAAAACTGATGTCACAAAATGTCACTGAAAGTGATGGAGTATTAATATTTTAAATTCTAGTATAAATGATCAATAAAACAAACCGTACATCACTCTGAATATCCTCAATGAAGGTGAAAGAACTTGTACAACTTCTAAGTGGTTCGTTTCCGTATATATATATATATATATATATATATATATATATATATATATATATATATATATATATATATATATATATATATATACATACATATATATATATATATATATATATATATATATATATATATATATATATATATATATATATATATATATATATATATATATATATATATATATATATATATATATATATATATATATTATATATATATTATATATATTATTAAATTATTTATTATCATTAAATAAGTAAGTAATTAAGTAGGTAAGTAAGTAAGTATCATTGCCTATTGAGTTATCATAACGTCATTATGAATTTTATAGAAATTCTACTAAAACAGAGAAAATTGTAATTAAATAAAATGAAGAAAAATTAAGAATCTATTGATCATACTTTCTTCCTAAAACTATTACTAATAGTGTCAAAATTATGACTTACAGCTTACAGGGTAGTATTTTTTTAGGACGTTTATATAATAGAGAATATAATTTAATATATAGCAAATTACCAATTGGATCGATCCATATTCCCAACTCAAATAATTTTAAATCAAAATCTTCTTGAGGCAGTTCGGTTTTGACATCTCCTATCTTAATTTCCTTATGCACTTCCGCAGCAAGTAAATTAGCGGCAATATGGTCGCCATTTAGTACTTTTTTTAGTAGCTCAGAAGTCTTTCTTTCAGATGACTGGATTTGAACGCATACTGTATCTCCTAATTTGTTATTAAATGTGTTAGTTTCTTCGCCTATAATACTATTTGAGAATTCCTGAAACTGTATTTATATGCACATGAATTCAATATTATATAGAATATTATACAAATGTAAAATAGACAATATACATATTTATTTAAAACTAAAAATAAAGTAAAAAAAATGGATTAGAGAAATATTCAATATTTGCTTCTTGTCGAAAATTTGTAATTGCGTCTGTCAATTACTCTTTTATTTATGCCGGTATGACCACGTCGCGCATATGCCAAGCATTGGTTACTTCTAGTATAAATATTTTTTTGTTATTTCTAACACTCTTTTGGTTACACGGTCTAAAGCAAAATTAAATAAAACCGTAGAGAGAGGATTACCTTTCCCTAATATTTTTTTTACGTGAAAACTTGCAGTTGAGGAACTGCCCACCCTTACTTTATATTGAGTCTCTCTTAAGTGTACTTTTTACAAGCCTTATTTTCTGGAGCAATATTGGCGGCAATATTCTTGACTATAGGTGCGGTACCATCGCTCTTTACCCCTAATATCTACGGAGGCCGAGACCGCAACTTCAAATATTTCTAGATTTCAGATATTTTGATCCTGTCATATGCCTCCGACAAATCTATAAAGACTACATGTATGTTTGCTTGGTGGTGCCTTGTAGGCTTCTTGTTCTGTCTTTAAGCGTGAATGTGATAAACGATTGGTTTTCCTTCCAGACGGGCCTGGTAGTCCCCTACACTTCTTCCATTATCTATTTCTCTTTATCTTTAATTAGTATCGCAAGCATTTTGTAGCTAAGATCAAGTAAAGGTATACCACGGTACTCAAACTCCACTAACACGGTACGGCAAACTTCTACTGGTGCCCCATGACGTTACAGCCACAATCTCGTCCGGCCGAAACATTTTAGAATCAGTTTCGTATACGTTTGATTAATAACTTTGTTGTTTTTAAAGTTATTAAAACGCTCATTTCACTGTTATTACACTATTTTTATACAACTAGATATATTATGCTGTCATTAGAATGGAAACTTTCAATCAATCTCCACAAGACGTGTGTTAGGTAAGTACTCATAACATAGAAAATTTAAGTTTTTGCTACAAGTCTTCACATTGGCCTCGATGAGTACAAAGGCATGTGCAATTTTAGAGAAGTAAATATTAGCCTATTTGGTAACCTAGATGGTATAACATTGGTACTTACTTAATAGATACAAGAGGTTAATTCAAATTGCGGTTCTATTGTAACTAAGATACAGGTGAAATATAAAAACTTCTTGCTTGAAAAGATATTTGGTTTTCAGGTCGGTTAATATAAGTAGGCACATAAAAACAGACAACCCTGTCAGTACGATTTTTTATATGAGCTATTGTGCCATTAATTTTATCTCATATCATAATCGATATGGTAGCTATATTTATAGTAACCTTTAATGCATAATCTATATTACGTCTGATTTCAGGTTAACTCAGTAGTAATATAATAAAATGACACCCAAAAGGGATAAAAATCTCGTTTTTCAGGTACCTTATATACCTGCAATCTTTTATATCAAAACAGTTTTCTATAATAACATACTAATCACGTACATTCTTACCTATAATAATTTGTTGATTGTATGATTGTTTTAATATATATGTCTAGTTCGTAAACTAGGTGGATAGTATAGAAACTAACTAACCGTTGATTATTTTGATAAAAAACGCATATTAACCATATTAGCGATTAGTTTAAAAACTAACCGACCTGTTGGCTATCTTTGGATAGTATATATAAACTATACAATAGGTGTGTCCACAAAAAAATAATATACATTAAAAGTAGTGAGGAATGAAGCTTTTGACCTAATAATAGCAATATTAAAACCGTGCCTGAAAAAAAGTCAATCCGAACCACAACAGCGTCCGTAGAAAGTGCTTGCTTTATTTGAATCGGATAAACGCGTTGTCATTGGTTCGACGTCACATACTTGCTAGATCTGCAGGCGCGATAGTTCAACCATGCTCCGTACTGTACAGCGTTAGCTTTACGTTAGCTGTCGTTATAACGAAGTCTGCATATTATTGACACTATTATCTAGCAGTGCCTTTATTATTTAGAACGTCAAATATAGTTTGTTTATTGCTTATTGTCAAATATGGAGGTTTCCAGAAAGGAGATTCACATAATTTGCCAAAGGTAGACGTGAATATGGTATCCGATTTTCTCGCGTCAAATACGGACTTCTACCAGCCCCAATCCAGTCGTGTGAAAGCTAGTCGGCATAATAACTATCGGCAACAATCACCGGCCCGTCCTAGCTCATAATAGTCACTAACCTAACCCTACTATAACATCCAGTCTGACGCATACAGCTGGCATGTGATGTCATCCGCCTAGTCTCGCTCGCGGGAGCATTTTCCTAGCCTCGCTGCATTGGGGTAATTGCTATTACGAACAACGCAGAAAGTAAATCACTATTATTTTTTTACTTTATAGGGGTTTATAATATACATAGTTCTATAATTTTCAGTTGAAAGCAAAATTTTGTGGACAGATCTATTTAATTTAGCTATAATGAAAACAATTATTCTGGTAACACATTTTGAATTCCTATAAAAATTCATTATTTTGCTATTTTGTGTTACCATAATATTTTTGACTCCGCCGTAACCGGTCACAAGCCCGGTTGAGAAAGGAGGAGGGGAGAAGGGGTGGATGAGGAACTTAGGACACTCACTGAAACCCATAGGTGAGAGTCGTAAATACTAAGAAATTTTCTGTGTAAGAACAACAGACACAAATCCACCAAATCCTATTTCAGAAAGAGAAGGGTGACGCCGAAAAACCGGGGCGCCTCGGCTAGGGAATGGTAACCCCAACAGAAGAGTCCCTGGCCCTCCGGGTTGGAGATTGGGAGTAGGATTAACAATACGACACTATAAAAGGACTATTGTTACGGAAACTCGAAAATATGTATCTGGACGGATTTTTGGAAAACGAACTAGCAAACGGAAAAAAGGATATTAGAATAGGGACTTGGAATACACGGACGTTATATAGACCAGGAGCCTTCAAATCATTGCTAGAAAGCATCGACAAATACAAGGTTGATATACTAGACCTGCAAGTGATAAGATGGACAGGGAAAGGAAGAATAGAGAAAAGAACATACAATTTCTACTATAGCTGCAATAGCAGAAATATGGAAGGGGTCGGCTTTGTGGTAAACAGGAGAATGAAGCAATCCGAATAAAACTTGCAACTTCCGAATAAAAGGAAAGTTCTTTAGTTACTCCTTCATTAACGCGCACGCCCCAACTGAAGATAAAACAGATCAAGAAAAAGAAGCATTCTATGAAGAACTAGAAAGATGACTAGCGATGCCCAAAACATGACGTTAAAGTAACACTAGCCGATATGAATGCGAAAGTGGGAAGAGCAGGTCTTCCGCCCCATAGTAGGAAAATATAACATCCACGAAATATGTAATGATAATGGAAATCGCCTAGTAAATCTGGCAGCAGCACTGAATATGACAATAGCTAGCAGATACTTTCAACATAAAAACATAAACAGAGCAACTTGGGTATACCCAGACGGTCAACCACAGAATCAAATAGATCACATAGTGAAAGAATTTGAACCACTAGTGAAAGAATTTGAAAAAGCGACGAAACTAAAGAACGAGGCGTGGAAAAAAATGCAAGCACGGAGAACGCGCCTAACAACAGAGGAATACCAAAACAAACGCAGAGAAGAAAAACGATTATTGAAACGAAAAAAGAAAGAATGGTTAGACGAAGGATTTAAAGAAATTGTTAAATAAATACCAAGAATATAACACTCGGAGTAGTTTCCACAAACACCAAAACACTTTCACTTCGCTCGACGCGCGTTTCGCCAACCAAGTTGGCATCATCCGGAGACGATTAAAAACTGAGTTTTTAATCGTCGCATTAATTTAAGGGACAACCAATCATTATTTTAATATAGTCTATCGACTCTTAACTTTTCACCGGTGGAAACGGAATACAGGGTGTCGTATATAATTTGTTATTACATAAAATATCACTGAGTGTATCATGAATTACACTTACCCTCTCTTTTATATCATGTTTTACCATTTCTTGTATGAGGACGTCTGCTAAAGTTTTGAAATCATCAACAAACCTTGGATTAGCCTCATCACATTTCTTTTTTTGTATCAGTAAATCAAATAAATGCTCATCGTCTCTGCATATTCTGGCAATATTTGCTGCTTTTTCAGATACAGCTATTAAACTTTCCAACAAATCCATTATCTACAAAATACATCAAAAATAAATTCTTTAATGAACTAGTGTAACTTATTAATAACCTCTAAACGTTGTAAATAGATGTTCGACTTACCATGTCTATCAACATTCACCAGTATAAATAATTCTAACCTCTGCTCCCAGTGTCATGAAAACTGCTAAAATAATAATTGTATACACAATCAGGTTTCTTCATACTTTTTATATCCACCTATACAATTTAAATGACAATAATTACATTCAGCAAAGCAAACGGCACAGGAACCAGAAGCCAAATATCGATTTTATGCTATAATGTACTTACAGAACAGCATCTGCGCCTTGTCGTTCAAAACTAAATCTGTCTCGCAACAGTTTACATAATATAAATAATATTGACTTTTCATTAATGCGTTTATAGTGATCAATATTGCGTTTTACTATATCACATGTTGCATATTTCATAACATAATTCCATAATTATTAGCCACGGGATTATTATAGTTATTATGTAACAAAATATTATAGGTACTTATATAACAACTTATTTGCTGAAAATTATAAGCTATTTAATCCATTTTTGTTTATATATGATTTCACGAGACGATCATTTTAGAGGTGAGGAAGGATGAATTTTGATCTTATTTTTTTATAGACATTTTTGGAAATTTTATTTTGCCAAATTTGCAAACGTGTAATAAAACTCACCTCAACTAATTTATGTTAAATTATGGTCACTTTCTGAAAAATTGGAAGTGATGTAACACCTTTACCTTTAATTTAGTTTACCTGAATTAATGGCCTCTCATCCAGGAGTTATATACTTATGGTTTTTTTATATACCTATCCGCTGCTCCGATTTTTCCGTGGGTCGTGGATAAGTGTGAGATTAGAGTGTTAATTAGATACTCTCATAGCACTTAGGTACCCTTAGATATATCACCTTACATAGAGAAGTCACCGCTAGACAATTACTGAATTGAATTCTTGTTGTAACTCTTGAATGTTAGATAGTAATTACCAGCTACAACTTCTCTGAATCAGGTTACTTAATGAAATAAGAAATATGTTCTAAAAACAATATATTTACAAATAAATAATTTAGCACCAGTGGATGGTTTAGAGGATAATAGGTTTTATGTAGAGTATGTATGTATAGAGTATGTATGTATAGAGGATAATAAAGGAGTTACAATAAGCCTGAAGGGTTTAAAAGTGACTATATAATAGGAAGTGAAGAATAACCTGAAGGACTAAGTTAACACAACAAAATATATACTCTTGAATATTGTCAAGGTGAAAAATTTAACATTTACAATGAAGTAACTGATAGACCTTGGTAAAACTGGTAGAATTGAAAATATTATACAAGACCTGGTAATTCCTGTGGGCAATAAAACAGACATGGTATACGTTTCCTGGTAGACTCTGGAGATCCCCTCGTGGAATGTGGATGATAGAAAATAGATATATGCAATATATAGATAACATAATAATGAAATTATTTTAGGTAATAATAAAACTACAATAGATTTGGTTTTAAATTCCCAAAAATTGTAGATATAAGTTTATGAAATGATCATTAAAAAAACAAGAAAAAATGGTATGCAAATTAAGCTATATGATCATACATATAGAGGTAGAAGTTAAAAACGCTTTAAAATAATAAAATATAAAATAGCAAGTTCGTAGGGTTTCTTAACTGTTCTTCCCCATGATACTAATCGAACTGTCTAGTAACCTCAAAAATTAATCAAAAACTGTCGTTTTTGCCCAAAAAAGAGGGACCGACACGTTAATATGTATATATATATATATATATATATATATATATATATATATATATATATATATATATATATATATATATATATATATATATATATATATATATATATATATATATATATATATATATATATATATATATATATATATATATATATATATATTGTAATGAAATATAATTTTTATAGTATTGACGTGATTTAAAATTTTGATTATTTATTTTTGTCACTAGCCTTTTCTGTTGGGCTAGATATGTTTGATTTCAAATATTAAATGGTGATACTTTTGCTGTATTTGATTATTTTTAAATATATTATACAAGTTGTGAGAATTTATATTTTAAGTTCCTTTAAAAATTTTCTTGAACGTCTAAGTTAATTTAATGAATTTTTATTTATTTGCTGAACGCCGAAATATTTTAATTTTAATATATTACATAAATGTTTTTGGTACCTTTTGCTCAAATCTTACCGTGGCTAAACGATATTGCTGATATAACGCAATACACACATTCAAATAAGTCGGAAAAATATACAAATTTATTATAAATTT
>CAXKVY010010138.1:0-29595 GCA_964058915.1 Tetropium fuscum
GGACTTAATCAGGTCGCGGGCCGTAGGCAAGAGATAAGTATGTAATAGTGAATAAAAAAGAGACAGAAATTCACACATTTTTGTATTTATTAATTAATTATAATAGCACAATAAAACATATAAAAAGCACATTAATAAAAAAGATAGAAAAATCAAATGAAAATTAATGAGATACTTGAGTTTGAAGCTGAGAAACAAGATGGTCAATATTGGGGTACCAGTAGTACATAGGCGCAAAGTGTTTTCTAAATTAACATCTGTAAGCCAAGTACGATGCTTATTTTCATTAATTTTCATGATTGAAAAAAACTGCTCACATTTATACGTGCTTTCGAATGTGTAAATTATTTTTCGTGCGAAAAATCTCAAGTGATACTTTTCTTCGGAAAGGTATGTTCTGTAAAATTCGCTTAGTTCCACATCATCAAATTTCGACTTCAAATATGAGTCTTCTTGAAGCTCGATCCATTCCATTTGTAGGTGATGGTATTCAATGTTTTCGTGACTGGATAATGTTAAAGAATGAAAACAGTTTTTACTTCTCAGTTGTGTTTCCCACAAGCGAATTTTGTTTCGAAAAGCTTTAAGATGACTGAACAGCTGATTTACCAATTGCACTTGTTTTTGAAGCTTCAAATTCAGATCGTTTAAGTGTCCTGTGATATCTACCAGGAATGCCAAGTCATAGAGCCAAGTTGAATCTCAAAATTGCGGTAATTCTCTCTCATTAAAATCAGCTTTTTCTTTTTTAAGGTAATAAAACCTTTTTAGCATTTTCCTTTGCTTAGCCGCCTTACTTCTTAAGAATATGTTACATCATCGTGTTCTGTAGAGTTAATCCAAAAATGCTTTAAATTGGCGATGGTTAAGACGAATGGACTTAGAGCACAAGTTTTGTTGGTAAGTAATGCAATGCAGAATTATTAAATTACTTTCTTGCACATTTATAGCGGTTGCTCTTTCCTTTCCAGAATTCCGCTAAAAACTTTTCTTGAACCGACAATTGAAGGCGCACCATCTGCGCACACTGCAACTAATTTACACCATTGCAAACTATGTTGCTCAAAAGTACTTTGCACCTCTATAAAAATATCTTTTCCAGTAGTGGTCCCTGATTAGTAGAGTAATTTCTCTGTCACTGCAAATTTTTCATCTCGTATAAACATCTCGTATAAAAATAGCTAACTGGGCTGTGTCAGATAAATCTACTCTCATCCAAAGCAATCTAAAATGCTTGAAAATCAGACAATCTATGGGTCAATGTTGTTTTGATATCACTAGGCACCATATCTATACGTCGAACAACAGTACGTAGCGATAAGCTCACTTTCTCAAACTCTTTCTTCTTTTCTGGGCACAAAAGTTCTGCAACTTCTAGTTACTCTTGAACAAACTGTCCCTCAGAAAATGACTTCGATGTTTTCGCTATTTTGGAACTAATTATAAAACTAGCTTTAACAACACTGTCTAGATTTGATTTTTGTGAATTGAACATTTGTTGCTGTTTCCCTAAATCTGTTGAGTTTTTTAATTTTATCGTTTCTTGACTGACCCGTGAGTAAATTATATCGAGCAAAATGCTTGCTGGAGTTATGCCGCTTCATATTGTATTCTTTTAAATCAGAAATTGTTTCATTGCACAACGATTACATAGGTTTACCATTCTGCATGATAAAGTATTCATCAGTCCATTTGTCTTAGAATTGACGACATTATGTGTGCCCTTTTCGCATTCTTAAACCAGTCATGATGATAGAATTTGCTTGAATATTTCCCGCGTCGTACTCTTAACCGTACGCGAATATGCGATGCGAACATTGTCAGTTATTAAGAAGTGATGAGATGACACGCGCGCTGAGCGGTTTATATATTCCCTCAATAAGCAACTAGAATACTCTCGATCGTACGAAAGTTTATGATCGGCTCCCAAATGTTTACCTATTTGTCTCTTTCTAACGACTATTTCTGACTCGCTCTGTGGCGTTCCACTGCGTACGCTTAATAATATTATTTATCGATTTGAATTGATATTGCCACTTGAATTTTGTGAATCTGGCCCGCGAGAGATTCTGCAAATTTTACTGCAAATTTAGGCTTCATTAAAATGAGTAGAAACTTTAATTTTACCCCATTTTAAAAAAACGGGAGAATGTTCACACTGCCAATATCCTTTAGCCATACCGGTCATTCCTTCCATGTTTTGGGACGACCGAAACTACAATTTCAAATTTTCAGCTGCATTAAAATGTGTATGTTGTACAGGTCATTAGGTAAGACAGCGGTTTTTAAAGTTAGGGCGAATGCGCCGATGCCAATTTATATTTGTCCAAAAAGTGTCCTGTATCTTGGTTCTTCAAGTATGGGGCCAATTTCGTGTTGCATTTGCTGCATTGTATGTATGACAAAATGTAGGCAATAAGATGCCGGACTTTTTTGTCATTGCTAGTCCGTCTCCACCAAAAATCGGCAACTCGAAGTTTTCGGAGTCGGAAATTACGATTTTTTTGTCAGTTTTGCCATTATGGTGTGATTCGGCTCAAAATCAGTATCGCTATTCATTTATGAATTTTTATCAAAATAAATATTTAAGGTGTCATGGTGGCTAATGAATTTGACCACTTATGACCCGATTCACCTCAATATCTGTAAGCATCTCGATTTTTTTGGAGTAGCAGATTACGATTCTTTTGTTGTACTACATATTCAAGATGGCGGCAGCAAAGTGCTGGATGTTTTTCCGTTTATGGTCCGATTCGACACAAAATCATTTTCGGAGCCGCATATAATGAATTTTTTGTCAGAACAAATAATCAGGATGGCTGATGAATTTTGCCATTATGGTCTTAAAATTGGGATCTCGGGGTTTTCAGAGTCGCAGATCACGAATATCTTGTCAGTAGAAAGTATTCAAGATAGCGGCTCCACGATACGAAGCATTATTTTTCGGCATATATAGGTACAACTTAATACCATTACAAATGTATTTTTTTTAATACCTTCAATAAATTCGTAAATAAAGTTTGCAAATAATTTCAATATTTATCAAATTCCAGATCCCATAATATAATATGTACACTTTACTTAATTCTCAATGTCACCCGTGTTTGCATTTTGCACAGAATTATGAATTCCTAGGAGAACTAACATAAAATGTTCAAATTACGTACTAGACATCCATTTCTTTGACAAAAACTCCGCTAGCACGTATATTATGCTGATGTTCCTGATGATAAGCATTGAATACAGGAGACTCATACACAACCATTTTTTTTAGGGAAACGTCAATAGCGAAGTTTACCTCAATTTCCTCAGAATCGAAGTTTTGCCGGCCTTATTAGTTTTGTTCCCCCATAATGAAGAGATATGGTAGATGCAAATATTTGTTATTTGAAAAGTACGGTTTATGCCACTTAACCACAGGATATCGAGGAACTGAAAAGAAGAATATTGAATGCTGCTCGTAAAATACCACCTAATGTTATTCGGTCTTCTGTTACCGCTCTTCAAGATCGAATTGATTACCGCCAGATTGTAAATGGTGGCCACGTCGAACAGTTATTTTAAAAACATGTAGCTTACGAGATTTTCCCAAGCAAAGTACTAAATTTTAATTAACATCTCCATTTTTAAATAAATTAAGTTTTTTTCAGAAATCTTCATTTTTTGTTGAACTGTTTAAATTTGTCAACAAAATGTTCTTTTATAATTTCACAATATATATCACAATATATATATATATATATATATATATATATATATATATATATATATATATATATATATATATATATATATATATATATATATATATATATATATATATATATATATATATATATATATATATATATTTATTTATCTTCTTTGCTATCTTCATGTATATTTTTGAAGGGTTTATCTTGGGATAGTAGCAATAAAATGATTATATTACTTGACGTTTCGGTCCCTTTTTTGGGCCTTTTTCAAATGAGTATTTTATTTATGACATATTTGACATAGGCAAAAATGACAATTTTAATTAATTTATATATATATATATATATATATATATATATATATATATATATACATATATATATATATATATATATATATATATATATATATATATATATATATATATATATATATATATATATATATATATATATATATATATATATTTGGAGAGTTTATCTTGGGATAGTAGTAATAAATAAATATATAAAAGGATGACACGCAAAATCGTGAAGCGTTCCACATTTTTAAGTAATATACTCAGTCGTTTTATTGCTACTATCCCAAGATAAACCCTCCAAAAATATATAAAGATAGCAAAGAAATTAGAAGATATATATATATATATATATATATATATATATATATATATATATATATATATATATATATATATATATATATATATATATATATATATTGCTTCCAAACAAATTTATAATTAAATATTTATACAATATTTTATATTTAAACAAATATACATGAGATAATATATCTACAAACATTAAAAATTTATAAATTATGAGATTATGTAATCAGAGTAATTAAACAAATAAATATTTCGAAATATTGGAATGTGTTTGAAATAAAATTAATATTGATTAAATGTTCACGTTTTATTTGATATTAAAAATGTCAATTATTATTCCAATATTTTAAATTTATTACCAAAATTGAGGATATTATTAAAAACTAATTAAACTAGTTCATATTTTTTTTTATTGAAATATGACTGTCTATGGGGCAATTTGTCTATATGTATCACTTAACTATTTTGTTGCCGATTTCACATGGTATTAGTAATTTCCTATTTTTAATGTACATAATATCATTAAATATTTACGGCATTATCCAAAAACATTCCAAATCTCAATTTCAAATTCTAATTCAATTATATTTGATCACATTAATACCCATTTATCTGATTCATTAGCTAGCAATCCTCTCGACTATCATTCATTTTTATTCCTTATCAATCTGACGTTCCTCTAATAATCTTTTTCCTTGCACGGCCGATAATATTATAATTATTTGGTTGCAAATTTGTATGAGTATTGCTGAATGTATCTAGTTTGCGTTGGTTTAAATAATTTTTAAGTTTGCAACATTTTTGGGTTTCCGTTTGAATTTTTTGTTTGCCTTGAACTTGATTATGGAGAGGGAATAAAATAGTTTTCCAATATATTTTCGTCGTAATAGCTTGCAAATGAGAAATGAGTAAAAACCCATCGTGTTGACGGTGTTGTGTTGAGAATACATATCATAAAACCATTTAATATTCTATTGTTTTTTTTTCAAAATTTCCGGTTTGGTGGTACAACCTGCACAAGCTGCAGGTACAAGCTGCAGGTGTAATATGGATACCCTTGTTGTTTTCCCTTTATATTTCGTCTGTATCTTATTTCTTTCTTGTTTTTCGTAGTATTCCATACAACGTTTTTATTTTGTTTGATGCCCGCAGTAACATCCGTCTATTTTAATGTTATTTATATTTAGCTAATAATTCTATTATATTTTATTATTCGAACAATTTTTGTGATGTTTTAATAAGTAGATGAATACAAATTAATACTCCGTTACAAATTAATATTAAGTTAATGTTAAATTATGAAATGTACATATCATTAATAATGTGTTATATATTTCGTTTTTCATGGGACATCATAATCATAACTTAACGTAATGTAAATATCAGCAATAAATAAATATTGCTTTTGTGATATTTTGTGAAGTTTGTGTAATATTTAAAAATACGTATTTTCATTCTTATAACTGTTTATTATTTCTACAACGGTTATAACAACGGTCATACAGCAGAAATGAGAGAAACCAGCATAATGTACGTGATGGGGTGGCCATCGAAAAAAAAGGGGTGGTATGGACACCTCCCACGTGGAAATATTTAGGATCTTTATCTACTGAGAAAACTGAAATCCTGAACAATACTAACTCTAATATTGTTTCTCCTTTTTATCTGGTGAGAAAGCTGAAATCCTGAACAATACTGAAACTAACATTGTTTTCCCTTTCCAAATTTTAAGTGTAATTTACGTGTAGTAAATTGAATAATATCTAAATATAGTTCAAACTTTTCAATATTGCATAGCGAACTGCAACTAGATACAACGTTTAGTTATATCGAAAAATGTTACCCCTGTATAACGTTTATCATAACGCATTTGTGAAATCTGAAGGAAAATATCATGCTACCAAACTTGTTTTAATTTTTGGCTTGGCGGATGCGCCAATATCATAAGGACTATATATTTTCAGTGAACATTACCGACTTTAAATTGTGTCAGTGTGGCATGAAAGATAAAAGAAACGGATATGCGACTGTCAGTCTCAATGAGTGACCTACCGACCACACTAGCCCGTGCTCTGGGAGCTTGAATACCAACTTAATCCGCAGAGGCTCTGTAATATTGGGCCGGTAACACATTGTAATGTCATTGATGATCTGTAACTGAGGAAGCTTTAAAAATAATTTTCACAAAATATCAATAATTGCGGCCATCTCTGAACTGGCCCACTGAATTATTTCCAATAGTGAATGATGTTATTCTATGTAATTACTATGAAACCATTTTTTTATGGCGCGCAACGAGGCAATTTCTAGTAACATTATTAAGTTATTTTATTATATTTCACATCGATAATTTCGTATTCCAAAAGAAACTCGTATAAATAATCAATACATTGAATATACCTACTTATATAAACACAGAAGTGGAAAACAAACCTAAAAACGGATATAATAAGAAATAAAAAAATAATACTTTTATTTGAACGTACTTTTATTATTAGGTTTTTATATTAATCGTCCTATTTCTTGCCTTTTTTGCCCTTGTCATTTTTGCCCTTGCCTTTGCCCTTTGCATTTTTCTGTATTTTTCGTTCGATAACTTCATCTGGCAACAGAGTAAGCTTTTTCTTCAATTTGGGCCAACCTACAACAGTTTATACAGGATAATTAACTGAGTTTTAATCGTTGAATCCCATTAAAGTGTAAATTGAATAAATTTAATTCGAATAGCATTTAAAGTACCCCGTTTAGATTTTAATTGTAAATAATTAAACGTTCGATAGGAAATATCAAAGTATATATATATATATATATATATATATATATATATATATATATATATATATATATATATATATATATATATATATATATATATATACATATATATATATATATATATATATATATATATATATATATATATATATATATATATATATATATATATATATATATATATATATATATATATATATATATATATATATATATATATATATATATATATATATATATATATATATATATATATATATATATATATATATATATATATATATATATATATATATATATATATATATATATATATATATATATATATATATATATATATATATATATATATATATATATATATATATATATATATATATATATATATATATATATATATATATATATATATATATATATATATATATATATATATATATATATATATATATATATATATATATATATATATATATATATATATATATATATATATATAGTACCTATATAAAAGGGGTATTTTCATATCGGCATTCGGTCCATTTATCAGTGGGAACCCACGTGTCTGACAATGTATACGTTTTAATGTTTCAAGAACGCTTAAATAACACTCGGTTTCTCAATTTTGTTTTCAATGGAAACCTACGTATTCCGGGATACAATGCATGTACTAAAATCCAACTTGATGAATCATCTGCGGCACTACTTTTCGGCCATAAAAATATTCACAAGGGAGAGATATTTCTTCATGAAAATATCATGGCATGTGATTTTCACAAGACTCCACTTTCTGGGTTAAACCAAGGAACATCACTTTTTAAATGAATAAAATATTTGGCTAGTATAGAAACTAACTTAAACATAATCTAGTAGTAAATAATAAATACAATTAAAATTAATAAAAATGAACAGTAGGCCAGGCCGTAAAATAAGGCCCAAGAAAGAAATAATTCCCGGAAATCAGTATATTGAAATTGAATTTAATTGATTGAATGTATTATAATTTTGAAAACGGTACTTTTTTCACTTTTCTCTCAGTAATTGAAAAAGTAATGATTGATACCCTACTACTAAGTACAGTTGCGGCCACCCAAATGTGAACGAATTTTGGTTGTCATAGAAATTGAAATTTCTATGACAATGAATCTATGCTTGATTTTCTCGCTGTAAGTCAGACTTTCTTTAGTGGCGTACCACAGAGAGGGTATTTTGAGAAACATATTAGTATTTTCTATTACAATGAATGGAATGACAAAAAGTTGACAGTAATATTACTACTTTATGTAATAATTAATTAACTACTTTATTACTTGTGTAATAGTCCCTATTTACACAGTATAATTTTATTATTGGTAAAAACTGTCAATAAAACAGAAGTGAAGAAAAATAATCTGTATGTTTAAAAAATACAACAAAACATTAATGTTAATGAAAGTTGTATATTTTATATTAAAAAACCCTGGCAAGAGGAACACCGACTAAAAAGGCTCAAATAAATTGAACCAGAGCATTGTCTTCATTCTCAGTGGAGACCTTACCTACATCTTGCCTTATAGGCCTTTTTAATCGTTGTGAATACTTCTTTAGCCGCATGAGAGTGACTTTTCAAGGTCACGACACATTTTATAACATTTTCGTCTCGCAAGTGGGATAAAGCATATGACAGATATGAAGGAGAGAGAGAGAAACAGATATATCGAATACAGTTTTGACTTGGGCAACAATCCCCCACAAGTGTTCTAAAGCAGAAATAAATTTTGATCTAATGAGAAACAGAGATAGCGAATGCAGCTTTGACTTGGGTAACGATCCCCCATAAGTATTCTAAAGCGGAAAGCAATTTTGATATAATTTATAAACGATCGTGGCAGAATCGGAATTACCAGAATGCAATATTACTTATGCATATCCTGCTGGATATATCTGGATTGGGCTTCCGAATCTGATCCAAATGGATGATGATCTTTTTGCGGAGGATGCGTCCTTGCCACTACTTCACTTTCTTCGCGAGAAATTCGGTTTAGATATGAATAACGACCGGAACATTGCCACGACTAAATCAGGAACAACGATTGATGCTATATGCTAGAGAAATCTACGCCATTTAGAATCACGAACATAATATATGTGTCACACTTCAGTTACCATCAAGCCTGTACAATACCTCTCTCTCTCTCCCTCTCCCTCTGTCTCCCTCTCCCTCACTTTCTCAACGAATCGGTAAAGAAATATTCACTTCTATCACGAGTACAAGCAACGCAAGTACTGGCACGCGGATTTTTTTTAATATAAAATATACAGCTTTTACTATCATTTAAACCAGCGGCCAATTTACTCAACGACTGTTGACGACCGACGTTTTCTTCTAATTTTGCTACAACCATTGCTCTTTGTGCGTCAGTTAAGTGCCTCGTCATATTTAGACTGACGTTTTTAAATTTATTACCAATGACAGTATTTGACATTTACGGCGGCTATGATTTAAAGTCTAAATTACAGTATACAATTTTGCCGTTCACATTTGGGTGGCCGCAATTGTACGTGAAAAACTTGACATGAGAAAAAAATGCCTTTTTTCTCATGTCCACCGCAACCGCAAAAAAGCCGCATAACGATTAGATAAAATTAGGGTTTCGGAAGAATATTTTACTAAAATCTTCAAGGGGGTCGCCGGAACGGTTTCACTAGGGGTTGCTTCGTACAACCGATGTAGGAGGTCATCGTAAAATGTGACGAGACGCTACTGATCTGGAGCAAAGCGCCCTTTCTGCCCAACACCTAGGAGACATAATATGTATCCTACTTAAAGTACAGGAAAATTAAAATAATTTGTTTTGAAATATAAATTTATGGACAGATGGCGAGTTGGGTAGCTTGTTCTCTTAAGACTAGCACATACGTTTGCGGATATACCGAAATTACAAAAATATAATGAAATTTCTTAATATATTTCTTAATATATTCTCGCCTCTTTGTGTATTTTTAGATGAATTTTGATGTAGTGATATAGTGATGGATAATCTGTTCCCTATGAAATGCCAGAAGATTAATTGTATAAATCTACAAGTTTCATAAAAATCACCTTTACTGTAATCCCGTGTGAGTCGTTGGATAGCTTGCCCTTCGTCGTTCAATTATTTTACTCTCTTATGCCAATCGGTACCTCTCAAATGTAACGAAGAGTTATAGAACGTAACAGCGATAAGCTACAGCTGAGTAAATGAGCGGAATGCCGACTTGATTGCTGAATTAGTCTAGTCCTCTCGTTTGATAAATAATTAACGTTTTTAGAGCATACACTGCTAAAAGTACATGATTATGTTAAATAAATTATCATATTCATTTGAAATATTTACTTAAGCCGCTGACTGAAAGAATAGGAAGAGATACGAAAGGAGAAATACGAAGTATGAAAATATTTTAGAAAGTAGACCATTTTTTGTCAAAACGTGCCTCCAAATTTTAAAAATCAAATCCAATTCGTTTACGAGATATATTTAATGGGCAACCATTAAATATATTTCGTGAATTATCCTGTATATGTGGCAAAGCAAAAATTATTAATAGACACAATTTATTTAAAAGATATAGCGTAAGGCAATAACGCTTTCGTATCAAGTTGACCGCCTAAATATCCGTTTCTTGTGGGATATTTTCCTGATTCACGACCCGCTGTCCGAGGGGATGCGGTCGAGTAGGTCCTCTTCCACTCGAGGCTAAATTTATGTGCATTAGAGAAGAAACTTAATATAAAATTCTAGAAGCATAAACACTTTCTAACGCGTAAATTGAAAGCTATAAATCTTAAACACCCCATAATTATTTTTACGCTATAAAGATGAACTGACCTATACATTTCTCATATTTATACAAGTCTGGGAATAATTTGTATGGATGGGTACAAATCAAAAACTCACTGAACTTTTAAATTAATTTTTATCATTTAACATACAGAGAACTAACTGGTCTTGGTTTCCTTCAAAGTAGGTTCTTGCCGACTCTACTCACATCACCGTGCAGTCCTTATTTTTGCAACCTCCTTCAGTACCAGCGGTGCATTTCTCTTACTCTCATCAATGGTGTGGAAACAGAGTCCTTCCAGAACTGATTTTAATTTGGGAAATAACAAATAGTCACAAGGAGCAAGATCTGGGGATTAGGGAGGCTAGGGAGGAGAGTCATCGGATTTTTATGTAAAAACTTGCGAAGTGGCAAGGTTGACTGTTCAGGTGCATTGTCATGTGAAAATATAAGGATATTATACAGGAAAGATGGATGAGAATGCGAGCTTCGATATATCGGCTCCGACTAAAACTAAGATTTTTACCAGGCAACCAGATTCTAATGACTATTTTTAAGAGAAAAGTTCGCAACAAATTTAACCATGCTCTCCGCTTCGTATTTTCTTCGTTGCTAATCAATAAAAATTGTTTTTCTCCAAGCTTCTTTATTCTTTACCTGGGTAATCTGGCAATTCAATGTGTAGCTCACTATTATGTTATTAGCTTATTAGGTAACACGAAACTATTATTTCGACGTCACTTTATTACTAAGCATATTATAAATTTAAATGTTCTTTACATATATTTACAACATATGTTATACCTATTTTTCTAATTTTCACATTTAACGTGACACTTTTCAAAACTCTTTGACGTTAAGAAACGTCTTACTTTTCGTAACCAGTTACGAAAAGTAATATATTTCATTTCGTAGGTTATTTAGACCTAACAAGATATGAAAGTAACAAGTTGTCATACCGTTACAACCTACTGGATTGTTTTTAAACGTATAGAATTCAGAGTTTTCATCTCATAAAATGTAAAATTGGTGAAAATTAAAAAAAATCATGTATGAAACACGTTGGAAAACATTATTTTGTGTAACTCGCATGCTTTCGCGGAACTCGCTAGCGCTCGTTTCGCAAAAATCTTGTTACACAAAATAGTACCTACTTTTCCCAACTGGTTACATATTAATAGATATTGTATTCTTTGAATTAGTTACTGGATAGGGCTGGAACCTTTGATGTAATTATAACACTAGGAGTAGTTTCTACAAACACCAAAACACATTCACTTCGCTCGACGCGCGTTTCCCTCAAAAATTCATAAGCCAGGGTGCGTCCAATAGTATCGTCTATTGGATCCCCGACTTACCACTTATCAAAATGGTTGACTAAGGAATTTGAAAGTTTGCCCATTGCACAGCCTAGTTTTTCAGTTAAAAATTCGAATGATTTCATTGATAAGGTCAAGAATATTCAATTGCAAGAGGGTGAAATTTTGATTTCCTTTGATGTTTGTTCATTATTTCCGAGTGTACCAATTCCACAGACCTTGGACTATCTTGAGGATTTAACTCGAATTAAACAAGTATAGAAAAGAAGTAATAGAAGAATATATAAACCTTACAAAACTTTGTATGAAACAAAATTGCTTCCGTTTCAATGACAAGTTCTATGAACAACATGAAGGAACCGCATTGGGTAACTGTTTATCGCCTTTCATTGCTGATGTCTTCATGAGTCGATTTGAAACTGAAGCAAAAGAAGAATTCGAGTATTTTCCTAGGATTTGGCTGAGGTATGTGGATGACATTTTTGCCGTGTTTGACCAATAACCCCTCTAATACAAGGACAAGTGCTGCCTCGTGACGTCACCATCCGGAGGCCTACGAGATACTTATGTTATTACTGGCTTTATGTATAAGTTATTTATATTATAGTTATTTAGGTAGGTATGTCTGAAATCGTTTTAATGTAGTTTTGGAGATCAATAAAAAGATCAAACTAAACAAAGATATTACGACATAAATCTATCGGAGTCTATGAAAAACACAGGTCAAGAATAATTTAAATGGTTAACTGTTAACTGTTTCGAAATACAGTCAAGATTACATGTGTCTAATTATTAGAGTCTAGATGGTTAATTGTTTTAAAAAAACTGAAAAGTAATTCGTGATTAATTTTAGACACAGGAGCAATATGAACAACTTTAAAATTTGAACAAATGCTAGTAATCATAAATGTATACCCAGATGTCGCTAACGAATCGTTATTATTTATTGCAGCTCCTACAACATTACCACCTTTATAATCTAAATATGGATCACTGTGAATTTAATCCATTAGTAAACTAACATATTTGTCTTGGTCTTTTAAATATTTAAAGATTTTTTGTGCATATGTTAAAAAAGTTTTCTTCTCATCAATATGAGGATCAGTTAGAAAACCATTACAGACTCCTTTGATTGTTTCGGGATGGGGCAAAATTATAAGTCCACGATTTTCGTAAATATCTATATGCATGAGGACTAATTGTATATAAAATTGAACAAAAAACCATAGTGGTAGTGGAACATACCGTTCTTTTGATAATGTTCGCAATTTAAGTTGATCAGAAATAAATTCAATTCCTTGTGAAACATTTTCGTACTCTATTTTTAAGTTTTTAAGTACATTGGACATAAAGTTCAAAACATGGTTAAGCTTTGACATGTCTGTATGTATGTCTGAAAATGTATTTCATGTAATTCTGTAAGTTTTTCGAGTTTGCTTTTTCGATACGATATTTTTTTTGACAAGTATTTAGGACAGTTCGGAAATTTACTTGGTACGCTAGTTTCTTTTAATAGGGGTAAAGCTAAAATAACTGAAACGATCTCACCAGTTTTTGTATCCTGTTGGGAAATTTTGTAAATAAAATCTTTATTTTCAAAGTGGCACTCATACACTCGGGAATTGTCACTCGGGACAAAACTTTCACGTGGAATTGCAGAGAGGCATTTTCTGCCATACTCTTCGTCTCTGGGAAAACGAAACACCCGAACTTTTCTACTGGTTTCGTAATTTCCTGTACAACCGGGAACACAACACTTTTGGGGCATTATGATATAATACCGCAAGAAATAAACCGTTAGAAAAGATCAAGAATCGATTAAGAACTAGGCAAGCGCGCGTGTAATAACAATATCTTTGTGTTGGCGCGTGGCGGCGTCCTATACTAAAATCCAAAACAAAACATCGTTAACAGGGTTGCCAAATTACAATTTACAGGAGAGTTGTTAGTTGCTTGCTTCTTAAAGACTTTTTGCGGCCAATTTGATTTGATAATTGACTAATGAGAAAGCCACATTATTTTGTTTACATTCTAATTTGTTTACATCTAAATACAGTACAATAAGTCTAAATACAGTACAATATATAGGCAGAGAAGCGTCGCACGGGAACACATTCTGGCATCGCCGCTTCGACCGACCTAGACAAGCCTGTTGAATTAGCTTAGAGAGTATATTAGCCTCCATCTGGGTTAAGCCCCCAGAGCGTGACGTCACCATGATATTTAAAGTAAGCACTTTGTCCTTATTAGAGGGGTTATTGGTTTGACACTAAGATTGCGGATGTAGAAAATTTCATTTCCAAATTAAATAGTTTCACTTCTGTAAAGTTTACATATGAACTAGGAAATAATGGAAAACTTCCATTTTTAGATGTATTAGTAATTAAAAATAGTGACAATAGGTTAGAATTTGATATATATATATATATATATATATATATATATATATATATATATATATATATATATATATATATATATATATATATATATATATATATATATATATTTAGAAAAGTAATCTTGGGTTTGTAGCATTTCATTACATTGAGAAATAAGCAAATAGACGAATAAGAGGAAAGATATACTTACCAGTGCTATATCTGGACATACATACGGAAATGAACCACTATACACACCGAAACGAACCACTTAGAAGTTGTACAAGTTCCTTCACCTTTATTAAGGATCTTCAGAGCAGTATACGATTTATTTCATTGATCATTTATACTTGAATTTAAAATATTAATACTCCAACACTTGTAGTGACGTTTTATGACATTAGTTTTTGACGGAACTCAAATTCTTATACACAAACATAGTCTACTGTTTATATTTGTTCTATTTGAACATATTATATATAAAAGCATTAGGCATACAGTTATCCAGAGGATGTTAAACTTTAAAATGCATAAAATCTTGTTGAACCTATTGAAAAACAACTACTTTTTCTAACTATATGCTGGAGAATATTGAATTACATATACAATAGAGTTCGGAAGTCAAAAACTAATGTCATAAA
The DNA here is from genome assembly GCA_964058915.1 of Tetropium fuscum. Classification (NCBI taxonomy): domain Eukaryota; kingdom Metazoa; phylum Arthropoda; class Insecta; order Coleoptera; family Cerambycidae; genus Tetropium; species Tetropium fuscum. The sequence continues at coordinate 15,224 of CAXKVY010010138.1, forward strand.
ACGTCACTACAAGTGTTGGAGTATTAATATATTAAATTCAGGTATAAATGATCAATGAAATAAATCGTATACTGCTCTGAAGATCCTTAATAAAGGTGAAAGAATTTGTACAACTTCTAAGTGGTTCGCTTCGGTGTGTATAGTGGTTCATTTCCGTATGTATGTCCAGATATAGCACTGGTAAGTATATCTTTCCTCTTATTCGTCTATTTGCTTATTTCTCAATGTAATGAAATGCTACAAACCCAAGATTACTTTTCACAAAACAAATATGAATAGCAAAGAATTTCAAAGCTAATATATATATATATATATATATATATATATATATATATATATATATATATATATATATATATATATATATATATATATATATATATATATGACTCTCACCACTGCTATCAACATAAAATGGCAATTTTTTATTTTCTTGTCCATCATTTACTAAGTTTCCCTCTCAGTAATGAGAGGTTTGAAAAAGAAAAAGTATTAATTAAAGATATAGCTGTGAGTAATGGTTATCCTAGAGATATAGTTGAAAAACTAATTAGGAAGCGTAAATTTAAGGACACACTTCGTAATTCTACGACCTTTCAAAAGGATATAGATACTCCAAAATATGTATCCATCCCGTACAGACCCCGGTTTATTCGTGGTTTGAGTAAGGTCTTCAAAAACGTGGGTATAACAGCGATTAATTCGTCGAGTAATAAATTACAACAACTTTTAGACAATCCAAAGGATAAAATTGTTTCAAATGATTGTCCAAAATGATTGTGATCGAAAATATGTTGGACAAACGAGACGATCAATTAACACCAGATTTAAAGAGCATATAGCTCATCCAAAATGTGGAAGAACAGATAAGTTTAGTGTTGCACAACATGCTTTTGACAACAATCATAGAATATATATTAGTAATTTAAGATTATTTAGAAATGTGACCAATAATAGACAGTTGGATGCATTTAAGAGCATAGAAATTATAAAATGTAAAAGTATTGTGAATAGCGACAAGGGACCTATACCGTATAGCCCGCTTTACGCGTTGCTTAGCAACTAATCATTTAAGCGTGACTAATGATTTCACCATAAATAGTATAAATAGGGTAGATTTTTAGTTTAAGATTAGTTTTAATCGTCTCCGGATGATGTCAACTTGGTTGCCGAAACGCGCGTCGAGCGGAATGAAAGTGTTTTGGTGTTTGTGGAAACTACTCCTAGTGTTTGAATTAGTTAGTTGAATTGATTGTCATATTTCAGGTTTATTTGCTGCTGTCATCCAGCATGCTTTTTTTTGGTTTGACATTAGCTGTCGATGTATTTAGGGATTATTCTGTATTTGCGTTGATTATTATATGTCTCTATCTGGTTATATTATGTATTATATTTTAAATTTGTATATTTTACCTATATTGTCATTTCCCTTTTATACTGTCTCGCTACCTTTTATTGTGTGTAATATCGACTTATAAGCGCAGATGTACCAGTATCGCTTGAAATCATGCCAACAAATCTACACAATTAACTGTTATTTTATACTTTACAGTGCATATTATTATAATTTGACAATATAATAACATTTTGTACACGTTTCTTGTTATGTGTATGAATTTTATATGCTTGCTGTATAATAAAAATCACCTTAACAATTCTATATTTATATTAACAATTTGTTCAATGGTTGCAAATTTTGTTTGTTGATGTTCGTAAAGTAAAGTAAAAAGTAAAGTATAGATAAAATGAAATTCTGTTTTTTTCTTGGACCATCCATGTGCAAAACTTCATAATGCAATCCATTACGGGAAACCCCAAGGAAATTATTTCATTCTGAAGACATTTATTTCACAATAATACTGATTTATACGCTGATATTTTACAACGCTGCATTTCAATTGCAGCAGAACGTGGGCTAACCGAGAGCTATCCAGGGAGCAGTTTTTACAATAGACGTCAAGTACTACGTCAATTATCTCTATTTTATGAGTGTTCCTCCTATAATATCTCGCAAGAATTGGAGGAGAAAAGTTTGCTAAATGAATTTCTATTTATAGATTAAGGTAGAGAGAACCATTTCGGCTTTATTACATTGGGAATCCATTAAAAAACAATTACCGAAATATTCAATTTGAATAAAGTTGTTAAACTTTAATAAGTTTCTATGTTCGTAACGATACCTACAATATTCTTTGGCTTTTAGAGAAAATGATATAATATTACCGTTCATTTTAAATATTGCTGTTGAAGGCTTCTCTTGCACCGCGTAGCATAATCAGGGCGCACAACCAGGGGTAATATACCCCAATGAGCATTTTCTCATCATAATGAACCCGTTAAGAGTAAAGCTCAAGGTGATGCTGAAATAATCTGCTTTCTGTCTCTTTTTCAATGGAAGCCAGACAAAGATGACAACCCGCTTCCTGAAAGATTAAATACTGACGACTAAGTGATTTTTGCCACAAACCATCCCATATAGAAGTTATTTAATTGTGAAGATTAGTGCGAGACCGTTTATTAGATCTGCTCTTTTCAAGAGAAATCCCCATTTTTTCAGATGGAGCCTTGATTGCATTCTGGGTAGAATCTATCACGAGTTGAGTTGATCTAACACCTGAACCTTAAAAAGTATTTCCGTTTTGATGATCCAACGTTTTAATGTTTTCACGGGATTTCATAGCCGACTATGCATTACTAGCATCACTTTAATTTTTACCATGTTATATTTTAGAGAAAATCGCATTTGAAAAATTGAAACTGCGCGTCAATTGAAGTGGATAATTTTAATTTTTCGTATAAAAAAGCGTTGATGTTTTATTATTTTATTGTTAACGTACAGGGTTCCCCGCATATTTTCACCTACCTACCTACCTACATGGTTTGTTTTAAAAGATAGAGAAAAATGGCAATAATTATAGTATAAGTTTTTTCAACCGTCCTTTTGTCCTTTTGTCAACCGTAAAAATTACTTATTAGGAACAATAAATGACCATTGGAAGCGTCAAGATTTTAGACAATATATTTTTTTAATGGAACGCTCTGTATATTTTTCAATTTTTGTAAAGAGTGCATTTTACTGAGTTCAAAGTTGTATCATTTCTAAATATTTCTAGAATCTATAAAATAAACATAAAAACAATGTGAAACAACCTTAAAATCGAAAAAAAATATCATAATTCCATTAACATATGAAGAAATATGAAAAATTATCACTTGTTCATTGCGGGGTTGAAATCAATATACTTTGTTGGCCCACTTTGAGCCCTTCTGATAGCTTCTAACTTTCTTGGCATGCTGGAAATCAGGTTGACAATGAATTCTTGAGGCAGAACCAACCATTCCTTCCGCAGTGCTTTTCCTAGCCTATCAACTGTTTTAAATTGCTCTGCCTTGGCATGCAATTGGCGCTGCACTCGAACTGCATACGTGTTCAATCGGACCTCAATCCGGGGAGCGTGCTGGCGAATCCATATGATAGATATTGTTATCCCTAGGCCTGTTTAACACATACCGGCCGAACGGTATGTGTTAAGGCCGGTATCCACTTGTAACAACTGACTCGTAACGTAACCACGAACATGTTACGATACGGCTAATGGGGACCAAAAATTGTTGCATATTATCCGTAACCAACTAGACACGCGTAACCGTTAAACGTTTAGCACATAACGGCCGACCGAACACCGACCGACCGTCTAAACGATGATCTCACTGGATTTCAGGGCCACCGTTACCGTTAAACGACGAGACGTGTTCAGTCGAGCACTGAATTGCAGGTTTATTTACCTTTCCTGCGTTTTTACATTGGTATAAAATAAATTAGTCGTTGATGTAGTTCATCAAAACTGGATATTGACATCCTGAAATAGTTGAAAAACTTGTTTGCGTCTTCTCTAAGCTGTCTAAAAAGTGTATAAAACGCTCCAAATTTTTCCTTTCCATATTTATAAAATGAACCCACAAAATTCTGTTTAACAAATCAAACTAATATAACAAAATGTAAAAGAAACTGAATTACACAATAGAATTTCTCTTGCTGGTTATTGATTAATACTGGCTACTGCAAATGCTCGATATGAACTCAATTTTGTTGTTGTATAAACCATCCGATCCTTCAAACGGCACACAGCATTATTCAACATTTCTCATTGAACTATACCAATTTTCTCCCGAATACTACACCAAATTTTTCAATACTTAGCCAGTAATCCGTTAAGGCCATCTTGGTGGTCATAAATTTATAATATGTCTACTTATAAGACGATCTTAAAAAATAGTAGTTAGCAACTCTTAAATTGGTTGGGGGTGTGCTTCCTCCTACGAAAATATCATGTTTTCAATTCCTTCGCGCTCGTTTTGCAAATATTAAAAAGCATAGGTATCACATTTGTAGGTATCGCTCAGAAGTCATTGGTTAGGCCACCCATTATAAATTCAAAAATCAATAACACCGAGCCGTGAGTCTGCCCCCCTGTCATAGATGACTAAAGTTATTGTAACTGATAAAAATACAGCTTAGGAGGATGTAGAGTAGTAACTGGAAATAAGAAAAAGGGAAAGAGATAAAAGTAGCAGACGCTATTGATATGAAAGAAATGATTGGAGAAAAGAAGAGATTTAAAAAAAATATGTTACTGAATTCGAAGTAGATATTTTTTGTATATTCTATTGAAACTTATACATGTAGGAGATAAACTATTAATAGGTAGATTATTTATAAAAGTGACTATATTATACGAAAAGGATCTCTTGAACATTTTCATAAAATGCTGAGATATAGTAACAAGCAGGGGCGTGCAGTGCAGTCCATGGAAGCAAGGGACGCAGACCTAACCCGTAACAAATGCGGCTTTGACTCCGATTGAGTCACAGTAGTAGAAAATCCAATAGAACCTATGTCGCATGCCGACCGCTAGCTTCTCTGATGCATCGGCTGGCGGCTGCTGAATGCATATGTGAGAGCTGGTTGAGTCAGTCGCGGGCTTTATACGGGCGCGGAAGCAATCGTTGGAGTAGACTCTTTATGTACGTCGAGAGGATATTAAACTTTCCTTTCACCTGCTGAATGCATCGGCGCGCGCTGGCTGGACAGTCGCGTACTTTATGTAGGCGCGGAAGCTATGGGTCGAGTAGGTTCTTTGTTTGTAAGTTTAAGTTTTAACAGCTATCCATGATACGTGCATCGGACTGCGTCGTGCCAATAATACGTATAAGGATATGAAAATACCTTGAATGTGTGGTGTGCCTCTTAATAATAAAGCGATTTTCATCATTAAACTTCGCAGATAAGTTTCAATTAATCACTAAAGGAATGGCAAACCACCTATGAAAAATTTAACCACAATGAAAATCTGCATTAAGCACTTTTATACGAAAAGTTTAAATAGTTAACAGGGTATTAAATTATTTTGTTGGCCATGTTTACTTTTTGCAAATGAAAATGGTCTCTGGAATAAAACAATTTTTTTCCATTTAAACAATTGGCATAAAGACGTAAAAAGACATAGGTAAGAAACAGGTAAGTTTTTAAAAATTGCTTCCCTTACTTTAAATTTCACCGCACGCACCTGGTGACAAGTAATAGTTAGAAACATGGCCTCGTAATCCTGTATTCTCGTATATCTTGTAGAAAAAGTATGAGACAATGATGAAATTACCTGGAAACGGCACCAAAACGTTGTAGTCCGGGAACCAGTGAACTTTTTTCACGTCATTGGTCTCAAGGCTAAATTATATTTTATGAGATAGTGATCGCGCTAAATGAAAATTAAATGAAAATGATCGCGTGTAAATGAAAACCGATTTCTTAAATTCCGAATTCGGGGATGACATTAGGGGGTTGTGGAATGAAAGTTGTTGTAACTTACAACTGTTTTACGTAATTTTCTCAAGCAAAATACCAATTGAAATCAAAAGTTTAATTGACAGAGAGCAAAAAAATACTTTTCTTACATTTTAAATCCGGGGCTAACCCCTTCTGCAGCTCTTGCGGTTGCCCTTAGTCAATTTGATGTTATTATATTCAGCAAATCAATGCAATTTTTCCAACAATATTTTTACAGTAAATTTAGGTGGATTTATGAATTTATTTAATCCTTTTTAACAATATCTTAAAATCGTAAAAATTATGACATTTTTTCAACCTTGAAATAATTTTGTATTCTGTATTCTATAAATAATTGAAAATTGCTAATAAATTGAACTCGTAAACTGAATGTGGTGAAATGGATTAGACTGTATGCCATAAGGGTTGATTCACTGACAAAATATAAATGTATATTTCTATTACTTTTTTGTTTAGAACATAATTTTGTGTAACCGAAAAAATCTTTCCAATTCAAACTTGGTATAGGTATTATTGAAATTTAAAATATTAAAAATATTCGCTGTAAAACTAACAGTGGAAGGAAAAAAATATTACATTTATTTATATATTGAAGTAGAGTGCAATAACTATTTCTACTCTAATCCTCAGCGTTCAGAACTTTGATAATTTTTATCTGCGCTTTTACTATCTTCGTTGGTTTGAGCTGTCCAGTCTTCATCGCCGGTATCTTCAATTACCTCATCCCTCGACTCCTGAATTGATTTGTCATCGCCACCTGTACATTTGCAAATAATATGTTACGCAATATGTTTGTAATTCGATTAAATTTGAATTTAATTTTTGTAAGAAGATTTCTCAATTTCTACGAAAATGGTAAATTTAGGATTCATTAAATAAATTAATAATAATTTATCTTATCTGATGAACTTATCGCTTATCTAAATTATCCTCAGGATCGGCGTGAGCAACAATGTCCTTTACTTGAGATGGTAGTTGCAGGCCTTCGAACCAAATAAAGGTGAATTTTTCATCCTCTTATTTCTGGCCGGACTCTGTTGGTTGCAACATTGTTGGACATGCCATGCTCACGTTTCGCCAGATATTTGTTATATACATGGCTCATAGAAACTGTTGTTTAAGTTTACTTTTACAAGCCGACAGAGGAGAAGCATCCAATTTGAGTGTTAATTTTAAAAATTTCTTCAATGCTATGGACTGTATGTTTTTGAAAATGCCTCATTTAAAATCACTGACATATTTTTCGTTATATAATCGACATAAAAATTCCTCTAAGATTTTTAAATGTAATTGGATTTGACGATGCAGTCGATCTGCCAAGGTCGATGAACGCTTTCTGATACTGTTCAGAATTCTCTAATATTGAGAATGGTGTCTTTTTGCCTTGTCGACAAAAGGGTGGATTAAAATCGAAATCTGTGAAGGCATGGAAGCCAGGCAGACTATTACATAAATTGGGACCTAATTTTACAAATAATTCATTAATATTTATAAATCCTTGAGCGTTTCCGACACCAACATTCATTCAAACAGTTAGAGAAGCTTTCAAGTGTTCCATGTTGCTTAGAATTATTATCAAAATACCAGTATCTGAACATCGAATCATGACATTTACATCTATATGAATATTACAGACGCGAAGGGAAATAGTCAGCAATTCTTTTCTCTACTACCCCTTCATCGGTAACTTGATACTTATAACAAAATCATAATTCAGATAATTAGAAAGTAAACTAGTACCTGCTTGAAATGTATGTTTTTAAGATCTGCAGAAAAGTCTGATGGACGAACCTGATCCGGTCCAGAAATGACGTATCTTCCATTGACAAAGTTATCTCGATAAAGCATGCTCGTTATCTTTGATTTATGGACTGATATATTTGTCAAAAATGATAGCAATTTCAGCGGCATCATAGTTCGAAATAATTTGTAAAATTTTCTTTGAAATACTGCCACGTTGACGTACCGCCGTTTGACGTACCGCCGTTTTTGGTATATCTTTCAGTAACCGAATCAAGAAAACGTCAATAATTACAATGTCGAATTTCTCCGTGTCTTTACTTAGAATTTTTGCTTCTAGAGTTCAACAATGTGGATTTATCAGTTTTGAAAATTGTTCCGTCTATATGACACAATGACCAAGGCACAGGCGTCAAAGGGTACGTCAATAATGTACGCAAATTAACTTCGTCCTCGAGCGCAATGCCCAAAAGTCGACCAAACAAATCTCGCTGCACCGTAATTTCATGTATTTTATTATTCACTTGAACTGTTTTCTTATTGACAGCATTTGCAAAAGTGAAAACTAGTACTCTTTTGAGTGGCTTGTAAAACCAATTTTCATCCAGAGCATACTCGGATATAAAGTTTTCACGATATTCATTTCCAGCTCTCTTAACATTCATTAAACATCAGCAACACAATCTGACACGGCCTGTCCATATATGCTGTCCATTTGACATATTATAGAGTCGACTTTTTTCAAGTTGCTAGAGTTGATTTTTGATTTTCGTCTTGAAGGTATATTTTACTCATAAACGCCATTTTTTTCTAGGTATTAGGGACGGTTGTATGACTAAAGCATCTGCCTAACGTGGTTTTTTGAATATGAACAGTATAATATACGTCAAGTATGTAAAATGGTTGCGTACAGGGTTGAAAGCAGTTTAGTAAAAATTCCTAATTAAGACAATTATGACAAAAGTTGTTGAACAATAGATAAAATAAATAATTTATGCCGATTTTTTATTTCGGCGTTTTTACGTTCTTGATATCGTTATCATCTGAACCAATCTTTGTAAAAAAAAAATCATATGTGATCTGTCTCCTTTAATTGAAATAGTATTTTTTGCAGTTAATAGCGATATATTTTTAGTCTTTTTCGTTTATATTATACTTTGTATTTTCCCAACTCTTATACACTTAGTTCCTCGTACTATGTGCATTATATGAACCAATAGTTGCATAAATAGGTATTTATCTAATTACTGCATCATTTAATATACCGAAACGGAGTGGTGACCGAGTTTCTGTACTAATTCGATAGTGCGATTATCGTAGGCTAAAGGCATACTACTATTGTATGCACTGCTGCAGCAATATTTGGTCGACTATACAAATCAAACAATGGCATTAATCCCGTCGTTCGTTAGGTTAATACTATACCGTAGCTAGCAGTAGATTTATATTGAAGGAAATCGTTTCTATAAATATGTGCTCCAGGAATCGCATTTACTCTACTCCAGTTATTTCCAAACAGAATGCTTTGTTAAATACGTTTATTGTGGAGTATGTTAAATTAAAAATTGGGATAACATTGCAGATGCGGTTTCTATAACATATATAACGTTGGTGTGTTTTTCTATGATATAACGGTATAATACGAATTATTAATAATTATTTAAGAACTCAAAAGCGAAACGTGATAATTTACCTATCAAACGTGATAATACCTATCTTCTAAGGCATTTGAACAATTGGTGCTGTATAAAAATAGTCACATTTTATCGGAAAATACGTATTTTTCAATATGTGTCGTCCCACAGGTGGATTTAGGTCAGACAATTGACCAGGCCAAGGGAAGCCACTATAATTTCGTGATATTCAAAATATTTGAGAAGGATGATATGTAGAAATGGATCATCACGATTGATCATCTATTAGAAGGTGGGTAGTATCTTAATTTGAAACGTTAATGAAGTGAAATTAAAAAGTAAATACCTTTCTTAATACAGTGCAGCACATTATACTTGAGGATCAAATCAGCAGTAAAGCATTTCTCGATAGAGTCCTTCCTTAGCGCGTAACTTAAAATGTCGTTGGATGAATAATCTTCGTCGTCTTCGCTGATATGTGATTTTTCGTCTTGTATATCTTCACCTGTAAAAAAAAAAATTACTTGAAATATTTACAGTGTTATATTTACAGTGAGAAGCAAAATAGACATTACTATATTTTTCAAAGGACTTTTTTATAGAACTATTTTGTAAACTAAAATAATGCATGAATAAATTATTTGTCTTGCTTGCAGAAAATGGCGATTATGTTTCGCCATTTGATGGTGGATGATGGTGGTATAGAACTTGTTGCTTATAGTCTATTGACTATATCCCGGAAAAGAAACAGGTGTAAAAGAAACAAAATCGTTTAAGGTATTTTATTATTTCATATGTTCAACTGTACCTTTAAAATAATTAATCCACAAAGTACTATTAAATTTAGGCTTCGGTTTTTGATAACGGAGTTTTGTCTTTTAACTGTAACTCAAAAACTGTGATTTTACAATGTATACATATAATACGATTTTTTGTATAGCATCAAATTTCCTATCGAAACGGTCAATTATAAAGTGAAAAAACTTTTTTCAACAAAATAAGTGAAAAAGAAATAAAATAAAACGAAAAATTTGATATTTTTGTTTTTTTTTGCATTTTAGTGTATACACTTGTGTATACACTAAACAGTTGTGTAAAATTGTGACCGATAAAAGTATTATTGAATAAAAATTGGCTGAAAAGCAGACGTTAAAAATTACTTACTTTTTTACGAGTTTACCTCGTTTTACCTACATACCATATTATTTCTAATTTTTACACGCAAATTAAATTTAATTAAAATAATAATAAAATAGTTAATTATTATTATATTCAATAGAACAATTATTTTCGGTTTATTAGTGATGATGATAAAGGTATTTATCATCATCATATCGTATTATCTGCAAGATATCAGTTAGGCAACTGAACACAACGTAATTTCTTTCTATGCAACAGTTTAAGTAGCTGTCACAACTTTCCAAAGGTTATAGAAGAGCACAAAATTTTCTCAGCACATTTGCCATCAACTTCTAATGCCACCAACTTCTAATACGTAGGTACCACCAAATTCAACAATAGAAAGAAAATATAAATCATTTTGAGTGCGGTTGCAAAAAATCCTCTTGCACCGGAGACTTTACTGGAGCAAATAGCTTGCGGGTGAACAAAAGGTTGACATGGAAATGGCTACTACAGAAAATTAGAAATTAGCTGCTCCATGTTCTACAAAGATTATATAGGCTTAAATTGTGAAAATGCTGATGTTACATAAGTTAGAGAAGAAGATGCCCAAAACGATGTTGATGAAGATATTGATATTCAACTCGAAAACATTAAGGGAGAAATATAATAAATATGTAATTTCCAAAAAAAAACAGCATTACAGCATTACATCAGTACAATATTAATACAACGTTTTATTATATCTAATATTTTATAAATACATATACACATGTTAAAAAATAAATTTTATCAATCTATTTCATATTAAAACTCATCTAAATATCAAAACTTTGAAAACATACTTTTGCTTATGTCTTTACTTAACATACTAACTAGGAACTTGTTAATTTTATTATATAATGTGAATTAATACAATATTACATAAAAACAAATAATAAACAAGTAATAGATATGTAATTGTCAAAGACTTTAATTATTTTATTGAAAAAAAGTAATTTTGCGTGTATATATTAGAAATAATATGGTATAAAAGTAAAAAGTAGTAAAAACGGAAAAAATGTAGGTAACCTTGAATGACTGTATCTCAGCTAATTTTTATCAAAATGCTTTTGTCGGTCACCATTTTAACGAAAATTACGCCGGCTTTCTTTTTTGTGAACCAGTGCCTATACCTAAATCCAACCAGAGAGGTTATACACAAAAATGTAAAAAAAAATATTTCTTATTAGTTTTTTTTAAATAGTTTTTTGACTACTTTTTACTTGTAAAGTAAAATTTTTGTAATTTGCTAATATAATATATTAATGTAGAGTAAGAAATATCAGTATTACCACCTAAAAGATGAAACATTTTGGGGGATCATAAAATAATGGGATATAAGGGAGATTGACCAATTTCGTGTGTTTTACGTGGAGGATTTATCTGTAAAAGTCCCCGCTCTCGTCGTACGTATATTTTAGATATAAAACAAAGAACACCAAGCAGCACCACAGCATCGCAAAAAACATGACAAGAAATTTATGAATCTTTCCCAGTAATAAAGCATCCTTACATTCACATCCTCTCTTGATTATAACATCGTATTTGCTCCTGTTTCTCTCCTGCTCCTCTATCGCTTCCTCCATATCTAAATCTCCTAAGAATCGCTTCGTATCTCCGTAAAATGTTTCAACATCGTTAACTAACAAATAAATCGAGTTGTCGGCCATTAATTTTAATGAGGCGCTATACGAAATCCAGTCCCTTATTTCCAGCATATGTGTCGGTGAGCTTTGCCAATATAATTGAAAGTCTGTGACCGGATTGAACTGCGGATAGAGGTCGTATATTGCTTCCAGTAGTTCCAGGAAAACTGGGGAGTCGGTATTTTGGATAGTTATGGCTCGTTGGGATAATATGTCCCAGCTATTTTTGCTGATTAGGTATAAGTCTATGTTCATTGTTCACTGAAAATTTTGATTCGGTTCCTAAATTTTAATGTAAACGCATTTTTGCGATTGGACGGCTAAGGCATGACAGACGTTTAACCTTCGAATGTGACGTTCGGCAAACCTGTCATTTCAGTTAGTGGCAATCCACGAAAGGCGCGACATATTTGTGTTAGAATTTGTAACTAACTTCGTGAGTATACAAGGGGTAAAGTATACCTATAGAGTATAGGCCAGTGCAATTAGGTAAAGATGACCCCTGCCCGGATAATTTTTTGGACAAACTAAAAATATCTGAAAATTTTGTTTGGGAATATCCGCCACCGTGAGTCAAATTAACCAGTTTCAACTGCGGAATTAAGCAAATATAAATTAACTGTGTTTTTAAAGATGTTTCTACAGCAATTCGGATTTATAGCAATAGACTTACAGCAATTCGCCGTAATAGAGGTTTACACATCAAAAATTGGTTAAATTGTGATCTTGAAACCCCTCGGTTCATATTATTTTAAAAAAGGTTAAAAGATTGATGATTTTAACTGAAAGTAACATTCAATTGAAACTGTAATTATGAATCATTAGAGTTAAGTTTCACAATACATACGTCCAGTACATGTTATCTAATTTGTGTATAGGCACTTAACACTATAGAAGTGTGAAAAATATCAAGTAAATATTTTAGCCGCAAAACCCAGCATTGGTTTTGCGGCTACTTATCAGATCTGGACAAAAAGGGCAACTGTGAGACATTTTATCCTTTTTTTTATCAATTTTGTAGGTAATTGTCGTGTGTGTATTTCACAAACAAATAATCTTTGAATTACACAATATTTTCGGGGTAGTCTTCATATACGGCCTCTGGTCGATTAGCGCACCTGCGACCAGATCTTCAGTTGCAGGAGATTATCTTCAAAATATCCGTCGGAGCAGGATCAGCCTTACCCTCCAGAGTATATTCAACAGCGATAAAAGTGGGCAATAAAAGTTTGCCTAAGCTAGCTCAGCTTTATACGAAAAAAGAAGTATGTTCGGTGGATACCGAAGTCACTAATTATCTGTGGAAGCCACTGACCATTGCGCAACCAAGTCAGATGGTTCCTAACTATACTGGGTATCGAACCTACTTTCGGCACTTTCTGTAATTTTGGTGAAAGAAAAATAAAAAAAGTATACTAATATCTAAGTTTATTTCCAATGTTTAATCGTAATATACATAACACTTTAATTGGAATTTAAATTGCACGTAACTCAAATTGCATATGAGTCCAATAACATTAATAGAAACTAAAATTGTAGTTACATTTAAGTCGTCCAAATTGGTACACAAACGTGTATATAAACTTAATTGCCTATGAATCCAATTGTATATCTCAATGAATCAAATTGCGTATCTATATAAATCAAATTTAGAAAGAAATCCCAAAAATATTCCAAAACATTTCCCCAAATGTGGCATTATACCCGAAAAGGCATAACTTTAAAAAAATCTTTTACAAAATGAATCATTATATACATCTACTTACTACCTGTGTAGACTCAGCGTGCATGTTGACCCTCACAAACAATATTAACAAAAACAAATAGGACTATGCTTACATTAATATACTACCTAAGTAGCGGAAGTATCCAGGTATATGCGTCTTAAATTTAACCAGCGGCTTTACAAAACTAAAGATACCGTACAATCAAAGTAGTGGCAGAATTCAGGTATTCGTACACTATGAAAATAATTTAAGTAAAGTGAAGATGAAATTTAAAATATTACCCAAGGGCTCGAAATGATTAAATATGGGCACGCACTAGTAATACCAAAATTATTAAAAGAGGATGTGATGTGGCCCTTTAAACTACACTTAAACTAAGCATATCTGTAAAATAGCAATCAAGTCTTCTAGTGATAAAGGTTTTATCCAGTATCCAAATCTACGTGTAGTAAGTCAATAGATTTCACACCAGTGGAGGCCGGTCCAACGAAGGTTTCAGGTGGTACGAAGTTACTGAACAACCAAGGGGTTCATGTTAAATGCACCGTGGCAGCACAAATCTGTCAATGACCGTATCTACGTAGAGTGGCCGAGTGTCTACGGTACCCAAGTGTCT
>CAXKVY010010139.1:0-12474 GCA_964058915.1 Tetropium fuscum
AGATGCCACTACGAAAAAGGCAAAGTTCACCCGAGCCCTGCTGTATCCGATGTTGTCCAGTGACAAGAGGCTCAGCCTGAAAAATAAGACGACCCTCATAAAGACCGTCCTACGCCCACAGCTGACCTACGCATCCACCGCATGGGGATATGCAGCGAAGACGCACCTCAGGATCCAAGCAGTGGAAAACATAGCACTACGGACTGCAGTAGGCGTCCCATGGTATGTGACCAACGAGGTCATCCGTAGGGACCTGAAGTACAAGAGGGCCACGGAGATTATCGAGGACCACGCCAAGAAGCTCTACGTCATAGCAGAGGACCACGGGAACCCGCTGATCCGGCTGGCTACGGACTACGATCCAGAGGAAGCCGGACCTCACAAGCAGCCAAAGACCCAGATCCTGGACAACGGGTAAGTATAAAATAATCACGATTTTATGTTCAGCACGACTAATGCGAGAAGAAGCAGACGACAGAAGAGAAGAACAGGACCAAAGAAAACGGATCGAGAAGACACTAAAACAGGCCAATCCAGTGGACGGCGAGGCCGACTGCCTTGCCAAACCACACACCCTTACCTTACCTGACGGCGCCGTCATCCTGAGCTACAATGCTCATCCTCCCATACCAACCTGAATGCCGCCCAGCCGGGCTCTAGCAAGCCCGGCGAGAGGCAGGAAGGATCCCTCAAACACCCGACACGACACCCCCGGGGGTAATACACACCGGCGAAGAATGTCAAGAGCGCCAGAAGCAAGGCTCTGCCGGTGGGGCCCATCAGCCAGGACCGGGGGAGGCTGCGTAACCACGTGACACTGATCACATTTGTGGGGAGGGTTACGTGAAGTGCGCGGCCTACCCCTTACGAGGCGGTCTCGGCCTACATAGATATTAGGGGTAAAGAGCGATGGTACCGCTCGGCCTCCTCTTATCGAGGTCACATCTTTAGCCAAGGATATTGGCGCGCGCATGTATATTTACCGGAGAGATCCATCTTACTGGAAGACTTGCTTGCAATTTCACAGATTAGCTTAGTTTAAATGTATTTTAAACGTGCCCTCTCCATTAATTTGATATTATTAGTGTGTGTGCTTATATGTAATTATTACGAGCCCGTGTCTGCGTTTAATAATTTCATTTTACTTCACTTTACCTGAATGTTTTTCATAGGGTATGAATGGAATCGGACCTGAATGGTGTCGTGCTTAAGTTGTATGATATATGTTTGGTCTCTTAACATTTAACTTCAATATTCACCCACCTGGATACTTCCACTGTTTAGATTAGGGCTCGGAATTTTAGGAAAATGTAATAGTCGATTAGTCGAATAGCAAAATAGTCGATAGTCGACTAATCGGTTAATCGACTAGTCGCTTTTAATTTAGAGTCTTAGTTTAGATTACATGTTTATATAGACATATCTCATTCCTCGTCCTTTATATGGTCCGTGAAGTTCAACGTGCATGCTGAATCCACACAAGTAGTAAGTACAAACATTTTATTTTATAAAAGTGACATGTTTCCAGGTATAATATCACATTTGGGGAATATGTTTTGGATATATTGTTGGGGATTCAATTCTACCTTGTCCTTTATATGAAATTCAATCAATGTGCAATTTAACTTACATACAATTCAACTTTTATCTAATGTCCCTCTCATATGATTTTTGGTCATTAAATTTTTTAAATTAAATTTAGATACCAGTATTCTACTTTCTTTTTCTTTCTCCAGAATTACAGAAATATCCGAGAGTGGGTTTGATACCCAGGATAATTGGGTACCATCTGACTTGGTTGCGCAAGGTCAGTTGCGTCCACAGATATAATTAGTAGCATTGGTACCTACCGAACTAATTTTATTTATTTCTTTTTCAAGCTGACCAAGCTTAGGTACACTTCTAAGCTTCTGAGTACACTTCTGAGTAATTTTATTGCGGCAACCAACTAGGTATGCATCATACTCTTACCCTCTAGAGTATATTTTTTATTCAACGGCAATTAAAGTGGGCAATTTAATTGCCGTTGAATAAAAAATATACTCTAGAGGGTAAGAGTATGATGCATACCTAGTTGGTTGCCGCAATAAAATTACTCAAAGCGGAAAATCGCTTAGCAACGGTCATTAATCATTATTGTTCTGATGAAATATCAAATATTGTCGGTGACTGGCCGACAAAATTTGACATTTCGTTTAAAACTAATGATTATGGCCAAAATATAGCCGCTGTTCGGCTTTTGCCAAATGTTTGTATTTGAATGTATTTTTCTTATTGCTTTCTTGACATATTTGAGTACTTATTACTCAAAATTATTCACAAATTACATAACAAAATCTACATATCTTACCAATTACCATAGTGGTTCAATAACTTGGATAGGGAGGTACTTACCTAGAAAGAAAAAGTAAATTAGTACATATTATAAATATAAAGGGAATATCATTACTTCATAGTAGCCATTATTATAAATATTAGTATCTGCGTTATATTGTGATGTTCTGTTTAATATCTAAATTGGCTTTATAATGATTGATTGGCTTCGTACAATAATGAATAACTAGCTGAACTTGCTCGGCATAGCATAAGGGCCATCTAATACCAACCAAAAAGGCGGTCAAGTTTGTTTTCCAAGACTATTCGGAAGATATCAAAAGAAGAACTATTTTTAAATAAAAATATACCGTAAAATGGGGTTACTTTGCACTGGGTCAGGTAACTTTGTTCCAATGCTGTAAAAGTATATTTTTGGTTATCCACTCTGTTTTGTTTTTTTGCGTTAACACATTATTGTCCCGCTAGAGGATACTATATAATATATCGTAGTAACACCAAAGTTTACGGGACCAGTCCCAGGTTTTCCTTCGATTTCAATAGTAGGGTTGTTACCAATGCACAAAACATAAAAGGAATTTCATGAAAGTTATAACAAATTTTGTTTTTATTCCGGTTAATAGACGGAATATGTGAAAAAACTTTTAACTTAAACGGTTTTATTTTAAATCAACAGGTTTTAAAAACTATAAAATAATTAACCTGAACTTTCCTGAGATTCTGACGTATGATAAGAAATTGTGCGATACTAGCAGTGCTGTCTTCTCATATGGGATAGTCTAAAATAAATACGTGGAGCGCATAAAAACCATATTTCAAATGCGCAAATATTGCGAATGCAAAAAAT
Organism: Tetropium fuscum; assembly: GCA_964058915.1. Lineage (NCBI taxonomy): Eukaryota > Metazoa > Arthropoda > Insecta > Coleoptera > Cerambycidae > Tetropium > Tetropium fuscum. Next base: position 3,182 of record CAXKVY010010139.1, read on the forward strand.
TATCTTGTGTTAATTATAGGATATTCTAAAAAAACAATGAAGTCATATTGATTGAGTTTATCGTAAAATATAATAATGAAAACAAATATAAAGTTTCTTAGCTTCATCTTCTTAACACCGGAAAAATTATATTCCACTTCCACGTTTTGTTGTGCAACCATCTACTGAACATACCGTAGGCATGTTAATACAAGGTAATCGTTTCGCGTTTCTGTTCCACTCCGTACAAATCACCACTAACTGTTTCCAGCGAGAACCTGACGCACTATGTATGCGATAGCGCCCTAGTCTTTCACGGGCCGTCTGCGAGGAAGCCGGAAGCAGAAGCGGCACTCAATGCCAGTGACCCAAGTGATATGTATATTCAGTCGTTGCATGGTAACCGCTTAAAATGTAAACTAAAATATTTAACATTTCGAAGCTCGCTAACACCCTATTACCAAGAAGGACTCGCTTGATGCAGCTTGGCGAATATATATTCAATGGCGCGTACCATTACTGTAGTATGAACGTACCTGTTGAAATAAAGCTGTTAAAACAAAGAATACCTGAAGACCAATATTTGTGTACTTCGCAGCAGTAAGGTGGTGCAAAGTATCCCCATTTTTTAAATCGAAAATGCTGTGTAATGTAACCAACCCGGGTCGGTTAAACATAATAATCAGACAAACGCATGGCCGGGGTACGTGATCATCAAAAAGAAAAATACCTACCCTACGCTGTATTTAATTTAAATTAACCCTGTCCGAGATGCATTGGTTACAAGGGTTCCCATACCTGTATTTTAACCTACAATAATTCTCAAGATACAAAACAAAACTGAAGAGTTTGTTGTTAGTTAGCCGACTTTCGTCAGAAGGTATTGAGAGGTACCCGTACGGGAGGCAACTTAGTTACAAGCATACTAAGTTACTGTTATAAGCAAAACACACAAGTACAAAAAACCTACTCGTAGCCATGAATGGAACCAAAAGGTAAACAACATTACTTAGAACGAACTGAATAAAACAAAATAAAATAATCTTAAAACAGAATGAGCTGAACGCACTAAATAAACAAGTAAAATGTTCATAGTTTATGCATAACGTATCATAATTATTCATAGTTCAAAAACAATATATAATACGGACAATTTTAAGAAAATGATGGTGGTAATTCTCGAGATAAGAAATTTAATAATAAACAATACAAATTAAGTACCTATATTTGAGCCGTTGAAAGCCAAAGTGGTGTAAGTCAAGTATTTGCGAAATTTCAGTTATGACATACAGCGAAATCGCCGTACAGGGTTCTATTATGTGCTGGATAGGGCTGGAACCTTTGATGCAACTATAACACTCGGAGTAGTTTCCACAAACACCAAAACTTTTTCACCTCGCTCGACGCGCGTTTCGCCAACCAAGTTCGCATCATCCGGAGACGATTAAAAACTGAGTTTTTAATCAGATGAAAAACTGAAGATGAAAAACTCAGTTTTTAATCGTCTCCGGATGATGCCAAATTGGTTGGCGAAACGCGCGTCGAGCGAAGTGAAAGTGTTTTGGTGTTTGTGGAAACTACTCCGAGTGTTTTTCTATTATGTGGTCAAACCTAAATGAAATTCTCTAATTTCAAATTTCAAGTCAAATTTCTCGGGTTAGTAAATTTTACTAACCTGAGAAATTTGACGTTAAACACTAGCACACACCACATATCCCGACTTATCTAGACCACATCGCATCATGTCTTTCCTAGTGCGTGCTTATACCCTAACCACTTGTTATCTAAAAAATCGGTTTCTTCTCTTTAAACAAAACAGGTCACGACATCGCAGTTTTCCTAACTAAATAAGGGATAGGGTAATCAGTTGGTAATTAGAAGACAGGGTTCAAAAAATGTGGCATCGTGCCTTGCGATGCAACTCCACTGTTAGAGCGAATAGATACGACTCGTCAGTCCAATATGAGAGCCAACGAGGAAGCGAACAATGATGTTAATACACCATAATCTTGTAACATTGGAAATTTATTCACTGAATATTTACAAGGTAAGAGACAGGAAGCCACTCTATTTAAAAACCATGAAAAGAAAAGAACATTAACTGTTCCAACTGGAAAAAGTATTGCACACACAGAAATTGACCTTACCAACCTAATTGATGCATCGCCACGCCGTCTAAACAAATAATGAAGTCACTGAACAACGTTGGAAGATTCTTCAGATGACGATCGAGTTGCTGATGACCACCTATCATTATTCGGACATCCTGATAATGAAATCGATGAAGTACAGGAAATGGAGAGAGAGATTGAGTTCAACCATAAACTTGGGAGCAACTATTGCTGTAAAACTTAAAAATTGTTGATTGAAGATATTATAAGGGAGAGCCCTTATAGCGAACATGTTTTGTTTTCGTATGAACAATATCCCGGGGTGATAACGTCTTTAGATAAAGATGATGCTAGGTATGATCAACGCAATGGTGAAATCGTTAAAATTTTGGAAAAGGCCCGAAAAACGCGATGTAATATAGTATATATGATATATGGGACAAAATAGTCTGCGCAATAAATCCTCCTAAGCAAATGTCGAAGCGTGGCTTGTATGTTGTCCCCAAATATGACAAGTTATGGTGGGATTGATTCTTACAGTTAAACAAACATCTCATGTTGAGCAGAGGACAATCATTATTTTAAGGAAATATGTTATCCCTATAGGTTGTAGGTTATATGTTATAGGTTATAGATTATAGGTTATAGGTTATATTATAGAAGTTTACTGCGTAAAAATAATTGCAAACGGTGCAAAGTATACTATAGGACAGGTTATACTTAGTTTGCTCGAGAAATCCAGCTCTAAATGAAGATATTTTATAAGTGAGTAAAAGTTTTTTGTCATGAAAATCTTTTTGTAACCGAATCAGATACACACGCATCGAGGGCAAGTACTGAGTAAGTAACAGGTTCAAATTCAATTCAGATTATTCTAAACAGAATAAGGGTAGTATTTCAAATACTAAATCCAAAGATATCGTATCGACAGAGTAAAGTATCGACAGAGTTAAATTATAATAACCCATCTACAGAGTGTCACACATTTTCAAGCTCTAGTACAGATATTATAAATATGGCACCTCCAAGTTTCGATACGAAAAACTTAAATATAATCGCACCATTTGATGGTAATCCAGGCTATTTATCCAATTTTCTAAAAGTGTCTCAAACATTTTTAAATATATATTAGAATACTGAAAATTAATCATGTGTTCAAAACGTATTACTTTTTGAATGCATTAAAAGTAGATTAATAGACATGGCGCGTGAAGTAGTTTCAATGTATGCAGCCGATTCATGAGATGACATAAAGAAAGTATTAACACAAAATTTTGTTGAACATCGCGACGAAAATAGTTTAAATAGAGATTTGGTTAATCTAAGACAATATCACGAAAATCCGCAACAATTTTATGAAAAGGTTATGTCAGTATTAAATGTTATTTGTAATCATTTTTTTTGTAGAGGGTCGGTGGAAAAATCTTCAAAAATACATTAAGCAGGGTCCGCACTGCTCAATAGTGTGGGACTGCTGGATCCGCATCGGCCTCACTTACGAGTAAGTGAGTCCGACGGGGAGCCAGCGACCTCACTAAAAAAACCACCTCCGTTTCCTTCGCAGAACACCAGACCGGAACCGCTATCGCATTACTTCAGCCTGGGTCTTGTTTCTTGCTCGTGCGAGCTCTACCGTGTTAGCTCGTAGCCTCTCTGTCCTTTCGCTTTTTCTTCAGTCTGTCAAGCAGCCATCATCTCTCCTTGTTCGTAGCAGCCCCTGCACGTAGGTAGCCACTATGTTCCATCCGTTCTCGTTATCAAGCATCAGCTCCACGACGATGTTCTCTGGAGTGATTTGACCGATTTCTGTCCGGCGTCCTGACCTTGCCCATTTTCCACAAATAATGTCGGAAGTATCCATGTCCACTCAGGAACTGGGTCAAGTAGAAATCCACCTCCCCGGATTTCCTATCCATCCAGGGCCCGAGTCTTCTGATAAGCAGGTGTGTCCACCTACCACTTGGGTCGTTCATCCATCTTTCCTGCCATTTCGACAGGGTTCGGACTCTCTCATCTTCTACTGCCCGTTCTCTGCCCATTTCCACGCTAGCGTCATAGATTTGCTTGCGCTCAATAGCGAGCAGGTCGATGGGTAGTACGCCCGCTATCACCAGAATTGCGGCTTCGGAGACTGTGCGATAAGAGCACGCGATCCTTAGTGCCCCCCTTCGCTGCACGGCGCTCATGAGTTTTCTGTATTTCTTTACACTCATAGCGTCGGCCCAGATCTCCGCCCCATAGAGCAAGATCGAATGCGTCGTCGCCATCAAGAGCCTGCGCTGGCTTGGCCGCGGGCCACCCACGTTTGACATGAGTCCGCTCAGTGCGGCGGTTTTCGTGACGGCTCGGTCGGCCGAGCTCTGTATGTGCGGCCAGTAGGTGAGATTCGTGTCCAAGATCACTCCCGGATACTTCGCCGACATCTTCGTCTGAACCTGTTCGGTACCAATTACCATTGGTACGATCGTGGGGATTCTCTTCCTAGTGAGCAGCACGATCTCGGTCTTTGTCAAGGGCAGCTGCAGTCCGTGTTGGCTCATCCAGTCGTTGACTCGCCTCATTACTTGGTCGAGTTTCAGCTGTGCCATTTTCGTGTTTCGGGAAACGATGACCGCTGCAACGTCGTCCGCGTACCCGACGAGGAATACGTCTCGGGGCATGTCAGCTCGGAGCAGGCTGTCGTACAGCGCATTCCAGAGGTCCGGTCCTAGTATTGAGCCTTGTGCCACTCCAGCCGTGATTTCTCTGGTCTTCGTGCCTTCGGTCGTTTCGTACTTTATTGTGCGGTCTCTGAGATAGTCCCTTAGTATGCGGAGGAGATAAGACGGAATGCCGAACATATCTCGTAGCGCCTCAAGGATATCTATCCATCTCGCCGAATTGAAGGCGTTTTTGACGTCCAGGGTAACAAGCACCACTATCGGACGAGCCTGGTGGCTCGCCAGATTTGTAATGTATTTATAATCATATTGACATTCATAATGATGACAATAATATCAGAACTAGTAAGAAAAATTTCTTTAAACAACAAGCACTAATTACATTTTTGGCAGGTTTACGAAAACCTTTAGGTAGTACAATTAGGGCAATGCGACCAAAAACATTGGCAGATTCTTCAATATACTGTATTGCAGTATATTGAAGAAGAAAACAAATTTCCAAGAGGATCTGTAAACGTACAGCCCAGAGCAAATGTACCACAACAGAAATTTCCAACGAACCAACAAGTTTTTGGAAAACAGAAAAATGTATGGAGACCTGGACAAAATAACCAGCAGCAACCGAAAAGTACACCGAAGAGCGTTTCAACACGAAACACATACAGAAAACCGATTCATCTAACAGAGGACTACAGGGCACAATCTGAGCCATCTAGACAAAATTTGGAAGAATTATACATAGAATATAGAATATGAAAATTGGCAAGAAAATCAGCAGTACGAAGAAAGCAGCGAAAATCAAGATTATACAGAAAACGAGGAATATGAAGAATATCAAGATAACGACCAAGATGACTATTATACTATAATTAAAACATTTTTCTAAATGGCAAAATGTGTCAAATTGTGATCATGACTATTTCATTGCATATACTATATATATATATATATATATATATATATATATATATATATATATATATATATATATATATATATATATATATATATATATATATATATATATATATATATATATATATATATATATATATATATATATATATATATATATATATATATATATATATATATATATATATATATATATATGTATATATATATATATATATATATATATATATATATATATATATATATATATATATATATATATATATATATATATATATATATATATATATATATATATATTTATATACAATGGCTATTATAAGTCATCAGTAATCAGTAAAAGAACTAAAATTACTTTTAAAACGCTTTTTTGGGCTCGTTAAAAAGTTCAAAAAATATTATATTCACATTTACGACTGTTGGTTACCAAAAAAAAAACAAAAAATTACCATGTCGAAACGTAAAATAAAATTTACGTTTTACCATTTTTTTAAAAAGCTTTCTATCCCGTCGTAGTATATGCCTGTTATAATAATTATCTCTGCGCTTAGCGTCGGACAGGAAACTATCCGCGGGAGAAAGTTATGCGCTTTGCTCCCTTGTAGGTAATACCTACAAATATATAGTGAATATAAATTTTAAAATGTCAAAATTTTTATCGCCTAGAAAAAAATAAAATTGCCTTTGAACAACTATTGAGATAAATCAAAAAAATCAAATTCTGAGGATATATATATATATATATATATATATATATATATATATATATATATATATATATATATATATATATATATATATATATGTATATATATATATATATATATATATATATATATATATATATATATATATATATATATATATATATATATATATATATATATATATACAATGGCTATTAGCTATAAGTCATCAGTAATCAGTAAAAGAACTAAAATTACTTTTAAAACGCTTTTTTGGGCTCGTTAAAAAGTTCAAAAAATATTATATTCACATTTACGACTGTTGGTTACCAAAAAAAAAACAAAAAATTACCATGTCGAAACGTAAAATAAAATTTACGTTTTACCATTTTTTTAAAAAGCTTTCTATCCCGTCGTAGTATATGCCTGTTATAATAATTATCTCTGCGCTTAGCGTCGGACAGGAAACTATCCGCGGGAGAAAGTTATGCGCTTTGCTCCCTTGTAGGTAATACCTACAAATATATAGTGAATATAAATTTTAAAATGTCAAAATTTTTATCGCCTAGAAAAAAATAAAATTGCCTTTGAACAACTATTGAGATAAATCAAAAAAATCAAATTCTGAGGATAGCTATACAAATCAAGAAAATTACATGCCAAGAACATGGCAATGTTCAAAACAATTATCCCCATAAATCAATCAATAAATATGGGTATTGTACATTGTTTCATCAGATTTGTTATATAGCCTACCGATAATGCGAGCCGTTCTTGCACTAACCGTTACGCTACGGTCCTAATACCAGACAGGATAAAGATCATGATGTTGAAATTATGAATGGCTCGTAATGAATGAATGTGTGCAAACGAAGACAGGTTCTTGCGCGCGAGCTCTATTTTGCGTAAATGTTAATGGATATCGAATGCCAAACTTTCAGTTTGCATAAAAAATAAGATACCTAACTGTATAGCCAGCTCCAACGGAGAAATTTGTACTCTCATACATACAAGTGGTTTTAATTCCAGATAAGATTTTGCACACATTACACGATGGTGCATTTCATAGCTGTAAATAACATCGCAGTTTCAATATTAATTGCATTTATCGCAATACAGAATACTAGGAAGCGCGAATGTAAATAAATGCTTTTAATGTTTGTTTATAAATCACGTATATACGAGTATATAAAGTTAACAAGTCACTTTAGGCAAACTGCAAAAAAACTATGAGATATTTTGTTGCACTGAAACTAATTTTGTTAAGGCACATACGAAAAAAAACAGAGAACCAGAATTTGTTATTTTAAGAGCACTGTCCACCCACAGTTTTGCGGTTTTACAAATAACATGAAAACTAATTTATATTATTAAACACTAATTACACCAAAAAAATTGTTAAATATTGCAGAATATTGGAAACTTATTCTTTTTTTAGCTTACAAATATTTATAATTTTATATAGCTTAAAACTGAGTTAAAATTTTTTAAAAAAGATTTCCACAAATTGTGTATTATTTCTAGAAATATACGTGCAAAAAGTAATCCACAATTTTCAAATTTATATTTGAAAAACAATATTTGCCTGGTAAGATTTGAGCGGTAAATTGGAGTCCTACCCACATTGTCTTTATTTTATATACTGGATAGGGCTGGAACCTTTGATGTAACTATAACACTCGGGGTAGTTTCCACAAACACCAAAACACTTTCACTTCGCTCGACGCGCGTTTCGCCAACCAAGTTGACTGATCCGGAGACGATTAAAACTAATCTTAAACTAAAAATCTACAATGATCAGTTGCTAAGCAACGCGTAAAGCGGGCTACGGTATAGGTCCCTTGTCGCTATTTATACTACTTTTACATTTTACAATTTCCATGCTCTCAAATGCATCCAACTGTCTATTATTGGTCACATTTCTAACTAATCTTAAATTACTAATATCTATTCTATGATTGTTGTCAAAAGCATGTTGTGCAATACTAGACTTATCTGTTCTTCCATATTTTACATGAGCCATATGCTCTTTAAATCTGGTGTTAATTGATCATCTCGTTTGTCCAACATATTTTCGATCACAATCATTACGTTTTTACGCAACTATTTTCGTGAATCCCAGACCTTTCATTTGGAACAATTTTATTCTTTGGATTGTCTAAAAGTTGTTGTAATTTATTACTCGATGAATGAATCGCTGTTATACCCACGTTTTTGAAGACCTTACTCAAACCACGAGTAAACCGGGGTTCGTACGGGATGGATACATATTTTGGAGTCTCTATATCCTTTTGAAAGGTCTTAGAATTACGAAGTGTGTCCTTAAATTTACGCTTCCTAATTAGTTTTTCAACTATATCTCTAGGATAACCATTACTCACAGCTATATCTTTAATTAATACTTTTTCTTTTTAAAACCTCTCATTACTGAGAGGGAAACTTAGAAAGCGATGGACAAGAAAATTAAAACTCGCCATTTTGTGTTGATAGCAGTGGTGAGAGTCATTAGGGATATATGTGACCGTACTGGTATCTTTCCTATATATACCGTGTGGTTTTCCAAAACCGCACCAGGCCGTAACTGTTTTCCTATTGCATCTTTAGTTTTTAAATTTTTATGAGACATTTAAAACTACTTTTTATCATCTTTTCACCTATCGAAGACCTGAGTGCACTTCTGGAAGTAACCGGAAGTAACGTCAGCTTTTCATTTTTAACTGTGACACCCTGTATATTTGATATTCGGATAGAGATTTTTGATGCGAATACAACCATGTCTTTAAAAACTTTCTACGGCGAAAATTAACGATTTTATTGCAGAAGAAATTTAAGAATGATTTATACAATATAAACTGAAACATTGAAACATATTCTTTACAAATAGGGTTTAATTCATATTAATTAGGTAATTAAGGTTAAATAATTTATTTATAAACTAAAAT
>CAXKVY010010141.1:0-30581 GCA_964058915.1 Tetropium fuscum
AATCTAATAATAAAAGGTACAATGTAATAATAAAAGGTATAAAAAACTACAGTTAACATTCAATATGCCAATCAAACAGAAAAATTTAAATTTTTCTATGTTTAAATAGTTTTTTTATATATTATATTACTCTAGTTTGATTTTTCAACCTTTCAAGTATCTACTCAATAAAAAACTGACGTTTTTGTTTGAAATGTTTTTAAATGATTTGAATTGTTAACAAAGATCAATAAAACTCAACCAAAGGGACTCGACGCAGATGACAGATATTGGGACATGCTGTATAATTGCCCTATTTTGCACAGTAGACAAATTCTTAGACACGATTCTCGCACTTATGTATCTCCCCCACCGATTTATCCTTGTGTATCAGATTATGACGGCAGATTATGACGAAAATCAGTTTCATATGTACATTTATCACATTTAAATTTTTTCTCCCCTTTGGGATCACGATGCGTCTTCATGTGCTGCTTCATATTATCCTTACGCCTGGTCTCGAATTCACAGTACTCACACTTGTGCATCTCCACCTCCGATTTGTTCTTGTGTATCAGATTATGCCTGCATAAGTGGGACTTATCATTCGTTTCATATGGACATTTATCACATTTCAATTTTCTCTGTGCTTTGGGATCACGATGGCTCTGCATATGCCGGATCATACTATCTTTACGTCTGGTCTCGTATTCACAATTATCACACTTGTGCATTTTCACCTCCGATTTGTTCTTGTGTACTATATTATGCCTGCCTAGGTGCGATTTATAATTCGTTTCATATGGACATTCATCACATTTAAATTTTCTCTCTAATTTTTTCGCTTCGGTATTACGATGCTTCAGCATATGACTGATCATGCTATTCTTATACATGGTCTCGAATTCACAATTATAACACTTGTGCATCACCACCTCCGATTTGTTCATGTGTATCAGATTATGCTTGCATAGGGAGGTCTTAAAATCGGTTTCATATGTACATTTATCACATTTAAATTTTCTCTCCGCTCTGGGATCACGATGCCTCAACATGTGTTGGTTCATTGTACCCTTATACTTGGTCTCGTATTCGCAAATCTCACACTTACGCATCTCCACCTCTGATTTGTCCTTGTGTATCAGATTATGCATACGTAAGCGGCACTTAATATCCGTGTCATATGGACATTTATCGCATTTAAATTTTCTCTCTGCTTTGGGATCACGATGCCTCAACATGTGCTGGATCATGTTACCCTTATACCTGGTCTCATATACACAAATGTCACACTTATGCATCTTCACCTCTGACTTGTCTTTGTGTCTAAACATGTGTTGTGTCAAAATCGCCTTCCTGTTAGTTTTGTATGTGCATTCTTGACAGGCAAACTCCTTATTGAGCCCCCTCTGTCTCACCATGTGACTATCAGAAAAATAATGCTTCCTCTCTGAAATGCAGGAACATCTCATTAGCATTTATTTCAGAACGGTAATGCCAATAAGATGGCATTATGGTAGAATGATGTTACTAATAAGATAACAAATGATTTAATACTAAAAAAGTGAAGTAAATTTTTATTTATGTTCTAATGCTATTATTTTAATTATGTTTTATGTAAAAAAAATATAATAGTGTCATGTCATGTCTAGTTACTTTATACTAGAAAGCTTCATAAGTTAATACTCTTCTGCAAACTTAATAAACAAGGGAAGTTTTTATAGGGACAGAGATTTCTCATTGCAAGTAACTCTATAAATATATTTTAACAATTGCACTTGTAACTAATAATAATTTTGTTAACATTTGCCTTTCCAGGTCCCATTTTTAATATCTAAATGTGGTTTGCTCGGATATAATTATTGTGAAATGTGCAATTTAAAACCATTTGTTAAATTACGTGTACCAGAAGTATTTCACTAAATGCAGCTTTCAAATATTATTATTGATGTCACTTTTGAAAATATCTGCTTACCTTTCGATGTGAATTGCCCGATCTGCCTTTCCCTCTTTAAGGAACCGCTGTTCCCGGAATTGTTATATGCCCCCAATGGAACGGAATCCACCATTTCGTCACTAAAACATAATATTATATTTCATATGATATAATTTATTTCTTTGATAGCTGCTCTTAATTTTTTGAGTATTTATAGTCCCCACGCAAACGTTTCCGTTCATTCAACCACCTTCAAAGGCATAACAGTAATTTTATTATTATACAATTACTATTTTTTTAATAATAAATATTGTATCGATATTTTACATTGTGGGAAGAGATTTGATAAAAAGACAGACTGCATCATCTTCCTACCAAAATATAAAACCAAAGACGGCAAATGAAATGTGCATCAATCAGACAAATAACTATAATATAAATTCAATTCAATATAAATTAATATATGTTATATAATAATATATTAATATATCAAAGACTATATATATAAATATCCCTAATTAATGCACACAAATCCTGAATGCCTCCAAGAACCGTAAAGAGAAGGATAGTTTACTCCCATAAGACCCTGTGTTAGCTTTGTAAACGAATCGAGGCGTGTGTGTGACGTCACCGACTGACCTTAGTAAACAAATTTAGGTACCGTGAAACGGAGCGAAATGAAAACTCTTTGAGATTTCGCCCTGTTTTACAGTACTTACATTAATTTACAAATATTATGTAATAGTCAGTAACATGAATATAATTTGCAGAATTGCTTTTAAAGAAAACTGCAGTTTCGACATTACATTTGCCAGGAAAGGCACCAAATATGGGTGTAGGGTTAGCAAAACAGGAGCGACAAGATAAAAGAAATAGAATATTTTTTAAAATTATCACAGATATATCATATTAAACCCGATATAAAAACAAAATTATTTTATTTCAAACATTCTACTCGCATAGTGGCAAATTATATAACGATAAAAATTATCTTCTTTTACTTATTAAAAACACAAATTATTGAAAACAATCATTGTTTCTAAGTGAAAAGAATTTTTTTCCGAGTAATCTCAAACGCGGGAATTTTTATAGTTTTGTGTAAAGACATTTATTTTATATGGACTGCAACAATTTTTAATAATAAAGTATAATATTCCTACAGATTCGATACGCAGTACCCAAAATCAAGTTTGCTTGTAAAATTATACGTAAAAACTATAAATATTGAACCCCCTGGCACCTTCTCCATATAAAGATTTAAATTCTGGTCAGATAAATACGCCATCAACTGGCTACGCCCACGCCCACAGCCGATAAAACAGGGTCTCTGAACTATCCTTCCCTGTCTATAATCGTTGGAATGCGTCTACCAAGAAACCACTCAACAAGAGCTTTGAACAAGTTAAATAGATGGACATAACGTTTACATTTTTATATTTTTATTCTATATGTTTTCAAAATAAGTAGAACAAATACAAATAGTACCGGTGAAGCTTCAGCTAAACAAAACAAGTTTTGCATAAAATTATCTTAAAAAAATGTTCACCCCTTACGAGGCACAGCCCTTCAGTTTTCAAAAAAAATATAAAAAGTAGAGGCTTTAATTTGAAAAGCAAAAAAGGTAACAGCCAAATTTTATACACATTTTCTACTAATGCAGATGCAATTAACTAATCAACAATTTTTCGAAAATTTCTGCCTCATAAAAGGGGGGTAAAATAGGAATCCCATAGTTTATTTTTTGCTAAAACTTATTTGTATGACAAATATTGAATATTCGAAAATATGAATCATATAGCCTGGCTTATTTAACTTTTGTCTCCCTGACTTTTTTGCCGTTTTTTAACAAAAAAATAAAACTAATTATCATTCCCATTACAACATAATATTATAGCTAAAAACTATTTAAGTAGGACGCTGTTGTTACTGTTGTTGAAAAGCTGCATATGCATTAGTGGAAAACTTGTGTAAAGTATGAGTATTACACCTTTTTTGGTTTTCAAATTGAGGCCGCTATTCCATATTTTTTTGGAAACTTTGAAGGGCTATATTTCGTCATGGTTGTACATTCTACTAAGGTCATTTTCATGCAAAAACGTAATCTTTTTAACTGTAGATTAACTGGTACCATTTGTGATACTTATTTTGAAAACACCCTGTATATGTAGAAATCATAAAAAAGTATGTCATTTTCTTATAAATAAAGTTGCATAGTTACAAGAAATGTAGTTTCTATCACTTCACGGTATAGATGCTGATTGTTTGCTAGGCGAACTTTCAAAATAGTGTAAAATAATATGGCTTTTAATTATCAAAGGAAAATCAAATATAAGAAACATGTAACTTACAGACTTGACTGGGCAAGTATTTGGTTACAAATCATTCTCAATACTTACACAAAATCGTTTATGTACTACTTGTCATATCGTTATTGTCATATAGGTATTTGTACTACTTGTACCACTACTGTACTATTTGTCATATAGTTACTTGTCACATAGTTATTATCATTGCGCTCACCCATTTTCAAGATTAAGATCAAAAATTAATCACTTGTGAACATGACGTTACGAAACACAGTTCTCTTATTGCAGCAGGAATTTTGAAATGACTGTACTCAAATATGGCGACTGTTCTCAAAGATTCGAAAAGCCATTAAAATACCTACTCCTGAACTTTAAAATAAAATATATACAATTGGTTATGAAATTTAACTTTTCATTTTACTGTAACCACAAGAGGACTGAAATTTTGTTAAAAAGGCGAAGGCTGCATACAACAATTATTTAGGGTAACCGCAATTTTTTCAATGTCTTCAGTTTGGGTTAAAGTGCAAGGATTACCGCATCTTATGCCGAAATATTGTCCACACATAGATCAACATCTTAAACCAAACTTCGGACCTATGGCCAAATGAATTTCACCAATAATGACGATTGACTTCCAAATTCAAGATATATAAAAATTAATAGAAAGTTAAGTTTTGGTAATAACTATTAAACAAAAGCGCTAACATGGAAAAAATAGAGAGATAATAATGTTCTAAATTAATTTCCTAAACATAAACAACATACCAATACTTACCCACTGTCTAATTCATCCTTGATGTGAATCTCCTCGCATTCAATGTTGCCAATATCTTCTTTCTTGGGTTCCTTCAGTATATTATTACGAAAATTTAAACTTTCCTCCTTAATGAACCCGTCAATTGTATTGTCCTTAAATTTGAGGTCATCAAGATTAAGCGAAAGAGGAATAGCATGGTCCACCCCAACTTGGAGATAATTATTAATCCTTTGCTCTATCTCTTGGCAGGTAGTCATAAATTGATTTAATTTTGTCATCCGACTGAAACACAGCTCACAGACTAGAGGCTCGTGAACTTTATGTATATCCTACAAAAACTGTAACTGTTATTTATGTCGACCATTTGTCATCATGATATGTTTTCCTATTTTCAATACTATGTGAATTTGGACGAACAAAGACAGTAATTTTTTGTCCCAAAGACTGTTTAGGAAATGTACTTAGACAATAATTAAAATACGAACTTCTGTTAGATATAGGTACTGGCCGGGGCTAAATGAGTCTAGTATATAAAGTCGATTGGTAAATAAAAGGCTGTACCATCACTGATCAATTATTATATTATAAACTATACAGAGCACAACTATACTTCAGAGCACTTACCACTTCAGGCAAACAATTTGCTATTATATCTCTCAAGTCTGTGTTGCAGTCAAGAGCCTCGTCTTCTATTAAAGACATGCACAAACGGCATACCTGTCTATTGTATAAGTCTACATTTGCCATTGCTGTGCCCCTCATCACTTCTTGAAAAATTTTCTTCATATCTACCGGGACGCCGGAATCCGCACTGGTGGAAATGTAATTGTCCACGCGAAAACAAGCGGATTTAAACTCAAACCCACTCAGTGCCTCCTCCATACACCTGCTGCATGCAACAGCATTGCCCATAATATGTGGGTCCTAAAAAAAGCAATAGTCTTTCAATTTGAAAGTGATTAATTATTTCAAATACGCACAACATTAATCAACAAAACTGCCAATATTTCCTTTTTCTTTTCTCCGATAGCCTCAGCGTCCCCAGGCGGTACTATTTCAAGACATAAACTGCATATTTGTTTGTTCCCCATTTCCATTTTACAATAATTAGGTATTATATTATTGTCAGTGTCAAACGTCAAAATAAAAAAAAAAGTTACAGTGTTGCCAGTGCATATTGCCCGGCCATTAAAATTTTAGCCCTATTTCAAATTTCAAGAAAGGCTCCGGGAAGCAACAAGTAGGTGATGATAAATATGTAGGAATGTGGTGTTAAGCTAAAACAAGAAAAAGTTCGGTTGGGCGTAGGTATAACCAATGATTCATGAGTGAATAAGTCCCTGGTATAACATTATTAGTACGGCCCAGTTGGTGAAACGTTACAATTAAGTTTCAGCATGGTGACACCATGCATGGTGTCTTGTGTCCCACAGAGATTAAATATCTATGATACCTATCCTATGTGGTGTAAACACTTAAAATGTATCGTAGTTATTAAATCTTGGTTGGTCGGGATGGGATGGTTGATATTCCCAAATAAAATATTAACACAAAATCGATATTTTATTCTCAATTTTATTAATCCAAATTACATTCAAACGATATATTAGTTAGGTTAAGGATCTTAAATTGGAATGTATACTGAACAAGTTCTGGACTTTACCAATGCGCAAGCGCGTCCTCGAACTAGTTCGGATTTTTGAAGTCCGCGAACGCACCACATAGGTACCTACCTAAAAGTTACGAACTTCGAAGTTTGGTCAGGTTTCTGTATGGTTTCTGGTTTAATTGGGTTATTAAAACAGAATTATTTAAAATGGACGAACAAGAGGGTGAGTTTTGCAATTTTATTGTCAATATGGAATAAAAATTATTTACTTTTGTAGCTATGTCTGAGTTTTTAATATTTTCGTCTACTTCCAATCAAGAAAATGAAACCGAATCTTATAAATGGACCCACAATTCTACCCTTATGTTTCTGGATCTATATAAAGGGTACAGGGCAAGTTGGTTCATTAAAAATTAAAAATCTTAGAAGAATGTTTGAAGAAATAGCTAAAGAATTACGACGCAAAACAAATCAGAACATAACAGCAGGCAATTGTGAAAATCGATGGAAACATCTTGAAAGAACATATAAGAAATATATAGATAATATTAAGAAAACCGGCCGACGGCGAAAAGACTTTGAAATATATAGAAAAAGTTTGCATTTTTTGGTACCTCTAAGAGAACTATTTCTAGTTCATCCAAATCATCGTCGCTTGAACTCAAATGATTTAGCATCTAAAAATTATATAAAATAGCATTTTTGTATCATTTTACTTTTTACTGGTAGATACATAATCCGAAAACTTTCTAAAGTAATTCTATTAAGTCTATTAAGTAATTCATTCTTACTTACCTTGCTTTTCCACTTTTACAATTAGCCTGTTCTTCAATAAAATGGTAAAAATACAGATTTAAAAGAAAGGTTTCCATACAAAATTTATAAATTTAAGGTTAGAATTCGTTCCGAATTTAACATCCTAGCTCCCATCCCAGGATCAGTTGAACGTGTTCGGAACGAATCCAGAAGTACAGAAATGTGTTCCACGAACACGGAATTTTTAATCCGGAATGAGAATTTTTGCCTCGGCGAACAGTCAAATTTATTATGCGCATGCGATAACGCTATGAATGCGTTCGGGATTAGCTCCGCGAAAATAGCTATTAATGTATTGTGTTGTATGAGAACTCAAGTCAGTCGCCGCCTTGAGACTCATCTTCACCAGAGACCCTATCATCTCTATGCTCACTCGACAATACGTTTAGGTCGTTTAATAGTCATTTTAATTACATTAAAAAAATATATATATGAAAAATTATATTTTTTTTCGAATTTAAGTTTATATTCCTGAGTAACTGTGTACAAAACCACAGAACAGAGAGCTCTCTCTACTGTGACAAAACTATTATTCAACCCTATTTTGAATTCTGCCCCGCCCTACATTATTGCATGTCTTCGACCTCAATAAAATAACATCTTTCCAAAAACTCCAAAACCGAGCAATGAGAATTATTTTAAGATGTGGCAGACGTACTCCAATATCTTTAATGCTTGAAACGTTAGAGTGGCTATCTATCACTAGAAAACAGGCTTAATTATGTTACAATGATATGTATTTACAAAATGATACGTCATTTTGTAAATCATTTGCCATCATATTTTAGCAAATATATTTCTACATCTATAAATAGCTAATATATATAATCAACCAAACTAAAGCTCTAAATACTAAAACGCTTAAAGCTTAATAATAAAACTTATAATAATAATAATAATTAATTAAACCTTTAAATAAAACTTAATAGCTTAATAAAACCTTTAAAGGTTTTATTAATTACAATAGTTTACCAGATAGTGTAAAAAATTCTACAACTGTAAATCAATTTAAGGCTAGCTTTATGAAATATTTATATGTAAAATAATAATATGTATTAAACATTCTTTATCTACATACTCTACTATTAGGTTATATGTTCATTAATGAACTGCTTTTGAACAATTAATAGCATATAGCGTTATAATAACTCACTTATTCATATTTCATTTCATGGTTCATGGAGTTATTCATGGTTCATTTCTGGTTTGCTTTTAAGTTTAAGTAGTTGAAGTCTAAGTCTGGTCTTCCGTATTGCCTTGTAGGGACATTAATTGCAATTCAACGTAACTGTTTTGTTACTTGATTTATGAGTCAGTAGATGCCTCTTAAGTGCTATCATTTTGCCATGTAGGGACAATGGGTGCAATCGAATATAACTATTTCTGACTTGTCTTACTATGGTTAAGTAGATGACATTTTAGGTCTTTCCTCCGTTTTGTCTTGTACGGACACTGCTCGCAATTGCAGGTGAGAATTTCTGATATGTCTTTATTAATCAGTAGATGCCTCTTCAGAGCATCGTTTGACATTGCCTCATATGGACAATGGGTGCAATTCAATGCAACTATTTCTGACTTGTCTTTATGTTTAAGTAGATGATATGTTAGATAGGTTTTCAGTTTTGCCTTCTAGGGGCACTGATCACAATTGAATGAGACAATTTCTGATTTGTCTTTATGTATAAGTAGATGGGACTTTAGTCCTCCCTTAGTTTTTGCCTTGTAGGGACAATGAGGGCAGTTGAAAGTGACTATTTCTGATTTGTTTTTATGTTTAAGCAGATGGGATTTTAGTGCTCCCTTAAGTTTTGCCTTGTAGGGACAATGAGCGCAATTGAAAGTGACTATTTCTGATTTGTCTTTATGCATAAGGAGTAGATGATATTTTAGGCTGATTTTCCGATTTGCCTTGTAGGAGCACTGATCACAATTGAATGTGGCAATTTCTGATTTGTCTTTATGTCTAAGTAGATGGGATTTTAGCACTCCCTTAGTTTTTGCCTTGTAAGGACAATCAGGGCAATTGAAAGTGACTATTTCTAATATGTCTTTATGTATAAGTAGATGGGTTATTAGTACTGACTTAGTTTTTGCCCTGTAGGAACAATGAGCGCAATTGAAAGTAACTATTTCTGATTTGTCTTTATGTATAAGAATATGGGTTTTTAGTACTCCGTTAGTTTTTGCCCTGAAGGGACAATGAGCGCAATTAAAAGTAACTATTTCTGATTTGTCTTTATGTATAAGTAGATGGGATTTTAGTACTGACTTAGTTTTCGCCCTGTAGGAACAATGAGCGCAATTGAAAGTAACTATTTCTGATTTGTCTTTATGTGTAAGTAGGTGATATTTTAGGTCAACTTTACGATTTGCCTTGTAGGGACACTGATCGCAATTGAGCGTTAGAATTTCTGATATGTCTTTATGAATCAGTAGATGCCTCTTCAGAGCATCCTTTGACATTGCCTCATATAGACAATGGGTGCAATTCAATGTGACTATTTCTGACTTGTCTTTATGTTTAAGTAGATGATATGATAGGTGGGCTTTCAGTTTTGCCTTGTAGGGGCACTGATCACAATTGAATGTGGCAATTTCTGATTTATCTTTATGTGTAAGTAGATGGGATTTTAGTACTCCCTTAGTTTTTGCCTTGTAGGGACAATGAGAGCAATTGAAAGTGACTATTTCTAATTTGTTTTTATGTTTAAGTAGATGGGATGTAAGTGCTCCCTTAAGTTTTGCCTTGTAGGGACAATGAGGGCAATTGAAAGTGACTATTTCTGATTTGTGTTTATGTATAAGGAGTAGATGATATTTTAAGCTGATTTTCCGTTTTGCCTTGTAGGGGCACTGATCACAATTGAATGTGGCAATTTCTGATTTGTCTTTATGTCTAAGTAGATGGGATTTTAGCCCTCCCTTAGTTTTTGCCTTGTAGGGACAATCAGGGCAATTGAAAGTTACTATTTCTGATTTGTCTTTATGTATAAGTAGATGGTTTTTTAGCAATCCTTTAGTTTTTGCCTTGTATGGACAATCAGGGCAATTGAAAGTGACCATTTCTGATTTGTCTTTATGTATAAGTTGATGGGTTTTTAGTACTTCCTTAGTTTTTGCCTTGAAGGGACAATGGGTGCAATTGATTGTGACAATTTCTAACTTGTCTTTATGTCTAAGTGTATGTGTAAGTAGATGACGTTTTAGGCTGGCCTTCCATTTTGCCTTGTAGGGACACTGATTGCAATTGAATGTGATAATTTGTGATATGTCTTTATGAATCAGTATATGGCGATTCAAATTACTCTTACATTTTGTCTTGAAGGGACAATCAGTACAATTGAAAAGTTTAGAGTCCTGCAGTGTGTTGTGAATAAGCAAATGGTGGTCAAGTAACTTTTCGCTGCTGGTACTGAAGGAACACACTTGACGAGACTGCATCTGTTGGCTTGTTACTTTATCAACTGCTACTTCATAGTCGCATCTAAAACAAAAATCATTATTAGTGATGAAAACATTATGAATAAACATAGTACCTAACATCAGTTCCATCAACAGAATTTACAATATTCTTTAAAAAAAAATAAAAAAATCTGCTTCAACTGGTTACGATGAACGCAACAACCCTGTGTTAAAGTGTAAAAGATAACGAGGAATATATTCTTAGTCTATGTAATGGCTTATGTAACAAATAAGGCTTTTTCCGGACCACTCATATGCATAAGTGTTGGATAACTTGCATATTGTATCCAATAAAACGACAAAATGAATTAACAATTTCAGTTCTCACATAATTTAATTAGTTAAATTTATTATAGCTAGTTTTGCGGCCAACCAAAACCTTTCGATTGTGTAGATGACAACTGATTAAACTGGAATTAAGAGGATCTTGCAATGATTGGCTTTAACCCTATCTGTGCGGTTCAAAACAATATCTTTCAGTATTGTAAAATCGACAAATGTCAGGTAAATCAAATCAACAAATACTAGTTCCATCCATTCCAAACTAAAAAGTTGTATTTATTTACCGGAGCATTGCACTATTACCTATGTAAAACCTGTAAATGTATATATAGGTAATCAGTGAGTTATAGTAACATACCCAATCACATCATCTTCTGATTTTATCTCAATCTCCTCGGTTTTAAGGTAATAATCTGCAACAGTTGCTTCCATAAAATTACTTATTGTGGATAGGTCTGATTGATTCTCATCTGCGTTTTCCACTTTATCAATCTCAGGTACATACAGTTTTTCCATTTCGTGCTTTACTTCTGTCTGAAAATGATATAAACTTTTTTCGCCCTTTCCATATATATTTAAGGCAAGTTGCTCTGTGTCATAATATTTGGCCCCCTTACTTACTTCAGCTTTACTATTCCAGTCCATGATAATACCAGAACTATAACACAATTGGGGTAATTTTCGCACCGCACAACTAAACCTGCTTTACATCTACGGACTGGCCTGTTAGATTGACATCACAAATATATTCCTCCTGAGTTCTGAGCCTTCAACAAACACATGTGTCAGATATTGTAGTTATTTAATGCATTGAAAGTAATCTGAAAGAAACAACTCACGTTATTTTAAAAATGTGATTATATAGGTACCAATATCCTTCAGAAAAATAACTTACAAAGCTTTCATGCAGATTGGTACTACCTTATATTTTTTACTAATCGAGAAAGATATTTTACTATAGAATCGTTAAACACTTCCATATCCTATGAAATACTAGTCAACAATAAATAACAAGCAGTTTTTCATGAATTTATTAAACCTCACAAAGACCAAAGACTCAGGAAAGGTATTCTTCTTTTTTTCTCCACTATTGGCGAAAATATAAGAAAGAAAGAAAGATCTAAAGAACACATACTTCTCTGTGCTGTCACCTTCAAGGCGTTTGAAGTGTTTAGTGGGAAATTATAAAGAGGCGCCACGCTTATTCCGATTTGGGATCCGACACATTGGGTAACAGCAGCTCCTTCGTTTCGAAATTAGATAAATCTTTCAATAACTTATTATTTGTGTAGGTTTTCTTTACCTGTCTAGCCCATTTCGTCATAAAACGTACCAACCGAACTGTCGTTATAACAATAGATTCGACAGACTGGCAAAGCTTGGATCCAAAAAAACCCTAATGTAAATCACAGGTTGTAACATAACAGAAGTTTAAACATGAAGTACTGTATTCCTTGTCTGTATCTAAGCATATATTGTCCTATAGAATGTTTTATTAGGGCCATCCTCATTTCCAAGTTAAATGGAACCCATTTGGTCATAAGTGGTGGGCCTCTCTATAATTTCCCACTCAAGTAGAATTTTCATCTTTTTACCAGTTTCTTCTCTTTTTCAATGTTACATGTCTAACGAGCGTCTCGCAGGAGTATCAAACTGGCCGCAGATATATATATATATATATATATATATATATATATATATATATATATATATATATATATATATATATATATATATATATATATATATATATATATATATATATATATATATATATATATATATATATAAAGGGTCCGCCAATAGGGACGCTCGATCTTTGACAGCTCATGGCGGCCATGTTGTTTGTGGTAGAGTTGGCAAACGTAGTTGTTATTATTCAGTGTATCTTCACAAATCACCATGAACCAATTCAGCCGCGAGCAACATGTGCAAATCGTTAAAACTTATTACGAAAATCATTCATCGGTTCGAGCAACGTTCCGCGCGCTCCGCCAATTTTACGGTGCAATTGATCGTCCTGCTGAGTCGACTATCCGTCGTTTGATTAACAAATTCGAGGCAACCGGTTCGGTGAACAATCAGCCAACACCGACGCGTCGTCGAAACGTCCGATCTGCCCAGAATGTCGCCGCTGTGCGCGATAGTGTGCGTGAAAATCCGCGACAGTCAATTTCACGTCGCGCACAGGAACTCCGCCTTTCGGAAACATCACTTCGCCGAATCTTGCATCTGGATTTGGGCATGCATCCGTACAAGATCCAGCTGACACAAGAGCTCAAAATAAACGACCATAGACAGCGCCGTATCTTCGCTGATTGGGCTTTAGAGCAGTTGGAAGTCGACCCCGATTTTGGTCGCAAAATCATCTTCAGCGATGAGGCACATTTTTGGTTAAATGGGAATGTCAACAAGCAGAATTGCCGTTATTGGGCCGAGAACAATCCACAGGAGGTCCACCAGGTCGCAATGCACCCAGCAAAGGTAACTGTTTGGTGTGGATTTTGGGCCGGAGGCATCATCGGGCCGTATTTTTTCGAGAACGACGATGGTGTGTCCATCACGGTAAACGGCGAACGATACAGATCCATGATAACGAACTTTTTCTGGCATGAAATCGACAATATGGATGTCGAGGATATGTGGTTTCAGCAGGACGGCGCTACGAGCCACACAGCGCGCGCCACAATGGATCTTCTGCACGAGCGCTTCGGAGGAATGGTTATCTCGCGCGGAGGCGACATCAACTGGCCACCGAGATCGTGCGATTTAACCCCACTAGACTATTTCTTGTGGGGTTTTCTTAAATCACAGGTCTACGCAAACCAACCACAAAACACTGATGCCCTCAAAGTCAACATACGCCACGCCATCGATGAAATACAGCCCGATTTGTGCGCCAGAGTCATTGAAAATTGGACTTCTCGTATGCGCGCCACCCAGCGAAGCCGAGGTGGACATTTGACCGATATTATTTTCCATACATAATGCCTTCGAATACTCTTTCAAACAAAAAATAAATTTCATTTATACCTCTCACACAACTTGCTTTATTTCATTTTAAAGATCGAGCGCGCTTATTGGCGGACATATATATATATATATATATATATATATATATATATATATATATATATATATATATATATATATATATATATATATATATATATATATATATATATATATATATATATATATATATATATATATATATATATATATATATATATATATATATATATATATATATATATATATATATATATATATATATATATATATATATATATATATATATATATATATATATATATATATATATATATATATATATATATATATATATATATATATATATATATATATATATATATGTATATATATATATATATATATATATATATATATATATATATATATATATATATATATATATATATATATATATATATATATATATATATATAGAGTAGAGTAGTTATAGAGTAGTTGTGTACAACTTCTAAGTGGTTCGTTTTCATATGCATAGTGATTCATTTCCGTATATGTGTCCAGATATAGTACTGGTAAGTGTGTTTTCTTTCTTATTCGTCTAGTTGCTTATTTCTATGTAATGAAATGCTACAAACCCAAGATTACTTTTCACAAAATAAATATGAATAGCAAAGAATTTCAAAGCTAATATATATATATATATATATATATATATATATATATATATATATATATATATATATATATATATATATATATATATATATATATATAATATAATATAATAATGTACTTAAAAACATTTCCATTTGTAACATTAAAATGTTTTAGATGATTATTTAATTTACTTGCAACGTTTTTAATACAGACATTTTATATACCTTTTATATTTAACTTTTATATTTAAGTTACACTTTACACTTTTATATTTAAGATACATTTTACTTACCTTAAACATTAGAATAAATTCTATCAATATTAAAAGTGCTCTATACCACGTAAGTTGACCACATGACACTATGACACGAGTCATTTTTCATCATCACCCTGCCACAGAAAAGAGCGCGCAGCAAACAGTCACAGAATGAAGAAATTCTGTGAAACAGATTCTTGGGGCGGGGTACCTAAGCGAGTTCCGTCGTTCTAGTATAGCTGTTGCACTATACTACGAACACAGTTACTAGCTGAGAAGAGTCCTGTTCTCTGCTACTAGCACACAGCAGTACTAAACTAAGTCGCATGTTGGGAGTATCGGACGGTACGAATAAACACAGTAGTATGCTAAGTAATTTATTATCTGAATTTAAAATTCAGTCCATTAAAAATCCTTTCCATCTGGAAGTATTAGCACAAAGTAAATCTAATCATAACATGTGGAATAGAGTAATAGATAATTCTAAAATATATCCTTTTTATAATAATAATAAACCCATTTATTTCCAAGAGGTAAAATAGCCAACTACAGGAAAGATAAAAAAATAAATGTATAATAATTAAAGTCAAGGAGAATGTAATACTTGCAGACAAAAAACATAAATCTTTTACTAGACACCTTCCTAACAATTTCATAATTTAAATAATTACGCTAATAGGGACAATATGTATATTAATGGCTATTCCATTTACCTATTTGTTATTATACACACTCATTATTATCAAAGAATTTAGTTACACTTTTCAAACTATCACACCTGTATCATACAGACTGGAAATTGAAATACATAAATTGCACGTTACAAATTGGTGATTTGCGCATTGGTAAGGACAACAAAAAAGTAATTTTCGCTCATAATTTAATCATGGAACTAGAAAAGTTTCATTAAAGTGCCGGATAACAGGTATTATTGTTTACTGTTATATCAAAATTAAATAGATACAGGTTCTTCTTTCGCTGAATGAGATTATCTGTACCACGTTGAAGATAAAATCACTACTTTTAAAAAACTTCCTTTTACTTTTTAAAAAACTTTTAAAAAAGTTTCCTTTGTATACAGTATGTACGCGGATTTAGTTTACTAGAGGACAATTGGACCAAAAAGAGAAACATGCGAAAAAAAGGCATTATTGTTGAAAGTTTTTGCTTGTTTAGAAAATATGAATCACAATGACTTCAACTTCAATTTTGTTGTACAGGGTGGGCAAAAAACACAAAAATGTAATTTAACGTAACAGTATACATACCTTATTTTGCAAGATACGAAAAAAAGCATTCTTTATTAAAAAAAATTGCTGGAAAAAAGAATAAGATAAGAATCCAGTTCAAAAATTTTCTTTTTCAGGCAACAAAGTACCTACAAATTAAAATACGTCTTATTCAAGTGTAATTTTTAAATAATACAGACATAATATCCTTAAATGTCATTACTATTTTGTGAATTAGTAGGTACCCACCCTGCGCAACAAAATTGAAGTTTCTCATGGTTATTCTTCGTATTTTCTAAAGTAGTAAACTTTTATCAATATTGCATTCTAGTCAAAAAGTGCCATTTTGATGAATTTATCTTGTTTTTGCAAATATCTCAAATCCTATTTCAGATATCCGAAATCTAAAAAAAGATCCGTAAAGAGCAGGAAACCTAAAAAAAGTCCCACGTCCCGGAACTCTATCGTCAATATTTATAACATATTAATATTTATAATATATATATATTTAATTTAGAGGTGAAAATAGGGCTAAAATCGGGTCACATCGATTCACAATTTAACAATACAAATTATTTAATCCCATTACATATGAATAGTCAGAAATGAAGAAAATCACATACCTTTTGGATACTCGAATAAACGATAATCCATCGGAGAAAAATTTTCCCGTAATTTTTTTGATAGATATTATGCTTTTGTTAATTAACTTATTTTGCTAATTTTTAGATTAACATAATAACCCTGATAATTGTCAAACTAAAAACCTTAGATTTTTTTCACTTTTTGAAGCTATTCTTGAAAGGCTTTAGCAAAGATTCTCGTTGAAAAAATTTAAAAAAATTCATTTTCCATACTGTTATTAACAATCGAAGGAAAACGAATAAAATCGTAAATCGAATCGAAGCGTAAATCGAAGGGAAAACGTAAATACAGCAATGAAAAGATTTTTTTTCAAATACTCGATTAAATCGTTTTCTAGCTACATAAAAATGATGTTTATAAGTTTTTACTCCTAGTGTTTAAATAATTGCTATAAAAAAATGTTTTGTTTAAAAGAAACAATTTTTATTTGGACTCTAATCATCAATAAATAAAATGATTTTTAATATTTTTTTGTTCCTTAAAAAAATATTAAAGCCTTAAAAGGGGGTTAAAAAGGCATTTAACAGAAAAAAAATTTATATGACAAATTTTTTTGTTGTTAAATATTAGTATTAAGGAAACATTTTTTAAAAAATCAAATGTCTATTGCTCTTCTATATTCTGAAGAAAAATTTTGTTTGTTAATATTATTTGTTTATTTAATAAACAATTTATTGTTAAACAAATTAATTCTCGTGTTATATATTTTTTTCAATGCTACAAAAAATAATAAAAACAATGGTCACACCAATTTGTACCACAAATTTGTACCACATTTCTAACTGATACTCAATAGGCTGCAGCACTGGAAGTTTGACCATCTTAAATTTGCGTAACCACACTGCAAAACACTTGTGGAGCGGATAATTAGTTCTATATACTGTATCCAACGAGAGAATGGACTTGCACTCGAGCGAAAATTCGTCTGTTTTGGTCAGATCTCCGCCCCTTAGAACATTAGTTGAACGCCCGCAACGTCTTAATTGGCTCAGCAGGTAGCCAGGGCCGGCGCCTGGGTCCGATACCTACCTGGTACCTAATTATATAAAGTACCTACTACTGCCTACCTATTCACAGTTTGTATTTGTAGTCTCGCAAGTACGGTTTTTTCACCTCCTTACGAATTTATTTCATCGAATGACGATCCTGCGTAGCTCGTTACAGAGCCCCTCCTCTTTAGTCGCCGATGCGCAAAGCAAGTCCATTCTCTCGTTGGATAGAGTATAGATCATATAAGTATTATTCGAATAACAAATTTTAGCAAGTAGGCGGCAGTAACATTTCAAGGTGAATGCGAGGTTGCGCAGTTGTTCCAAAATTCCTGATTTCCAAAATATCCCCGCATTTATAAAATAGTTCTACGGTACTTTTTTATTCTAAAAAAATTTATTTATTTTTCTACAAAATGAAAAAACTAGAATAGCAAAAGGATATTTTTTGCGTAACATTTTATAAAAAACATTTTTGATAAGTACAAAATTTTTTATACGGCCATGGGTTTCCGAACAAAAGGCAAAAAGCACCACAAGGCATGTTGGGGGTGAAGCAGCTTCTCCTCTACTTTTATATATCAACTTTATGTTGGTATTCTTATAATACCAAATCGGAAATTTACCACTAATAAGATATGCTTTAAATATTTCTGTACGTAAGTATATGGCTAACATGGCAGAATATGAAAACATATTACCATCACGACTGCCAAATATAAAACCTTAAAATAATCGTCATTTTACAACACTGCTCACATCCCTTGTAAAATACATACGTTTCGTGAGTCCTCATGTGCATAATATAACACGCTTTGTTCTTTCTCTAGTACGGACACCAATTACAATTAAACGTCATTATTCCTGATGTTATTGTGGCAGCAGATGATGTTCTATTCTAATTTTCAATTTTGTCTTGAAGGGATAATCCGGCCAAGCAAACAGTTTACATTCATGTGGATTTTTATGCATGAATAAAACAATATGCCGATTAAGAGTCAATATCCATTTCGCCCTGTACGGGCACTGATCCAATCGATTGCAACTATTCTGGTTTGTCTTTAAGTTTAAGTAGTTGGTGTCTAAGTCCGGTCTTCCGTATTGCCTTTTATGGATACTAATTGCAATTCAACGTGACAATTTCTTACTTGTTTCATGAGTCAGTAGATGCCTCCTCAGTGTTGTCTTAAGTTTTGCCTTGTAGGGACAATGGGTGCAATTGAATATGACTATTTCTGACTTGTCTTTATGTTTAAGTAGATGACATTTTAGGTCGGCCTTCCGTTTTCCCTTGTAGAGACACTGATCGCAATCGAATGTGACAATTTCTGATATGTCTTTATGAATCAGTTGATGCCTCTTCAGTGCTTCCTTTGATTTTGCCTCAT
The DNA here is from genome assembly GCA_964058915.1 of Tetropium fuscum. Classification (NCBI taxonomy): domain Eukaryota; kingdom Metazoa; phylum Arthropoda; class Insecta; order Coleoptera; family Cerambycidae; genus Tetropium; species Tetropium fuscum. Next base: position 19,312 of record CAXKVY010010141.1, read on the forward strand.
ATGGACAATGGGTGCAATTGAATGTGACTATTTCTGACTTGTCTTTATGTTTAAGTAGATGACATTTTAGGTCGGTATTCCGTTTTGCCTTGTAGGGACACTCATCGCAATTGAACGTGACAACTTCTGATATGTCTTTATGAATCAGTAGATGGCCTTTCAGTGCACTCTTAGATTTTGCCTTGTAGGGACAATGAGCGCAATAGGATGTGTCTTTATGTTCAAGATTATGATATTTTATCTCCTGTTTTTCCTTGAAGGGACACTGATCACCATTGATTGTTGTCACAATCTCTGATTTGTCTTTATGTTTAAGTAGATGGTATTTTAGTACTGCCTTAGCTTTTGCCTTGTAGGGACAATGAGTGCAATTGAAAGTGACTATTTCTGATTTTTCTTTATGTTTAAGTAGATGGGATTTTAGTGCTCCCTTAACTTTTGCCCTGTAGGGACAATGGCTGCAATTGAATGTGTCTATTTCTGCCTCGTCTTTATGTGTAAGTTGATGACATTTTAGGTCGCCCTTCCGTTTTGCCTTGTAGGGGCACTGATCGCAATTGAATGTGACAATTTCTGATATGTCTTTATGAATCAGTAGATGCCTCTTCAGTGCTACCTTTGATTTTGCCTCATATGAACAATGGGTGCAATTGAATGTAACTATTTCTGACTTGTCTTTATGTTTAAGAAGATGACAGTTTAGGTCGATCTTACGTTTTGCCTTGTAGGGGCACTGATCGCAATTGAATGTGACAATTTCTGATATGTCTTTATGAATCAGTAGATGCCTCTTAAGTGATTCCTTTGATTTTGCCTCATATGGACACTGGGCACAATTGAAAGTGACTATTTCTGACTTGTCTTTATGTTTAAGTAGATGACATTTTAGGCCAATCTTACGTTTTGCCTTGTAGGCGCATTGATCGCAATTGAATGTGACAATTTCTGATATATCTTTATGAATCAGTAGATGCCTCTTCAGTGCTTCCCTTGATTTTGCCTTGTAGGGACACTGATTGCAATCGAAGATGAAAATTTGTGATATGTCTTTATGAATTTTGTGACATGTCTTCATATGGCGATTCAAATTACTCTTACATTTTGCCTTGAAGGGACAATCAGTACAATTGAAAAGTTTAGAGTCCTGCAGGGTGTTGTGAATAAGCAAATGATGGTCAAGTAACTTCTCACTGCTGGTACTGAAGGAACAAAATTGACAAGACTGCGTGTTTTGGCTTGTTACTTTATCAACTGCTGCTTCATAGTCGCATCTAAAACAAAAATAATTCTTAGTTATAAATCGTTATGAATAAACACAGTATTTAACATTAGTTTTATCAACAGAACTTATTATTATTTATTATTGTATTTGTTATTGTATATAAAGTAAAACTAGTTCACGCGGTGTAAACATACCCAGTAAAATTGCCAGCCAAGACATTTTTCGGATCAATGCCGACTTCATACAATTAGTGTAAATACCTATGTACCGACCTAGTCAACATTATATAAGGCGGTAACTAGGTCACCCAACAGAATTCTTTCCAAGACATTCGCACATACTGCATGTCTGCAGTCTGTGTTGTGTTATTATTTAATCCAATGTCAACACCGAATAAACGTTATTAATTATTCCTGGCGAGTTTCATTCGAATGCCATTACGGCATTACATGGCGATCCTGCCACTACGTTGTGGAAATATGGCAATGTAGGGCGAACAGATGGAAAAGGAGATAATATTCATGTAAGTGTTGGCTACTACTATCTAATAATGGGGCAGTCCGAATCAAAGGAGCTGGAACAAACCGAGAACGGCGCGGTCAATGCGAACTTCATAGTCCAGGAACAAACATTGGACGTGGGCATAATGATGGCAATTATTATTGCACTGATGATCCTCCAGTTTTTGATGAAACTATACAAAATCCACAGAGGCCACTTAAAAAGGAACGTGAGGCGGAATATGGCAGCATCCATGGCGTCCATGTCCCAGGTGTAAGTGTTCAAGTGCTCTCTTTTAGGATCAAGCGTAGATAGAAAGAATATGGGCTTAAATGATAGAAAAGAAGCAGTGAGATGATCAAAGACAATGTGACATAATGAAAGGGACAGAAATTGAAATATATATGTAAGTTAGTATTATCATTACTGTTATTTTTTTTTTGTATTTTTTTGTGTATCGTATGTGTATTTATATGTACCTATATGTGTCTCGAATTTGTCTGGTCTAATGACAAGGGATTGGGACACGATAAATCTCGTGTTACTGGAAATCCGGGATCAAGTGATCAGTCAATCAAAAAGGGTTCTAAAGAAAGAGGTACCGAGAACTGAATCCATACGGATTGAAATAAGAGATAATTTAGTAAAACTTTTTAATAAATATACGGGAACCTTAACCAATTCATGGCATTCGTTAGACGAATTAGAGAAAACTCTAGCTAGGCAAAACTTCCTGGTAATTAGGGATAAGGTAGTGAGCTCTTTTCAAGTCTTGAATGTAAATTTTATAGTACCAGATTCGTGTAGAGGGTTGATAAACACCGATATTTTGGAAATTAATGTTGAAGGATCGCTACTTTCTCCCCCTGCTGAAATTAGGGAACGTAAATTTGCGGTAACAAAAATGGCTACGACCACAATAGAATTTTTTAACTTTGCTAGTAAAATAATTTCTAATAAATTTGATGGCTCGCCCAGCAACCTACAGTCCTTTCTGGATGCGATTGATCTGTTAAAAATACATTCAGTTGACCAAAATGCGAGTGCAGTAGCTTATGTTAAAACTAAATTATCAGGTACAGCTCGTGTTCTAATAACAAATGAGACAACATTAGATGAAATTAAGATTAAATTAGCAATTAATTTTAAGGGAGATAGCTCTAGACTTGTTGCCACTAGATTAGCTAGTTTGAAACAGAATACAAAGGATGCAGCTAGTTTTGCGACAGAAGTCGAAACGTTAGCTTCGAATTTGCAAAAAGCTTTCATCGGCAAAGGCGTACCTCCTGAAGTAGCAGCTAAATATTCAACAGAGTCCGTAGTTAAAGCCTTCAGCGACAATGCGAATTCGGAAAGAACCAGGCTTATCATGGAAGTAGGTACTTTCAGTACAGTGCGAGAAGCAGTTGCGAAATTCATCGATGCTAGTTCCAAAACTAGCACTTCCCAGATCATGTATTTTAGGGGAAATGATAGGTCAAATTTTAGGGGTAATGATAGATCAAGTAACTATAATAGAGGGTTCAACCGATTGTCCTCTCGACAATACGGTTCGCCTCATAATCAACGGCCATTCAGGCACAATACATTTAACGGTAATAACCAAAATAATAATAATTCTTATAATAACAATCCGTATAATAGCAATAATTCTTATAATAGTAGCAATTCTTATAATAATAATAATAATAGGTGTATATAATGTATATTTGTAAATATTGTATTAAATAAAATATTAATTACTCACCATACTGCTGACAAGCGACCTTGGTCTACGCGACGTAGTAAATTCAAAATTTCATTATTCATTCAACATTTTACCGCGGAAAAAGAAATGCCTACACTTACGGCCGAAGTGCAGTCATTTTTGCGGAAAGGGAGGTGTAGTGCCATAACGGCGACACATGCTCTCAATATCTTATTTGTTATATTTATTATTTGTTATTGTATATAAAGTAAAATTAGTTCACGCGGTGTAAACATACCCAGTAAAATTTCCAGCTAAGACATTTTTCGGATCAAGGCCGACTTCATACAATTAGTGTAAATACCTAAGTACCGACCTAGTCAACATTATATAAGGCGGTAACTAGGTCACCCAACAGAATTCATTCCGAGACATTCGCACATACTGCATGTCTGCAGTCATTATTTAATCCAATGTCAATACCGAATAAACGTTATTAATTGTTCCTGGCGAGTTTCATTCGAATGCCATTACGGCATTACACAGGGTATGATGATACGCATCTAAATATTTTATCCATGAGTACCAATCTACTGCTCTTTCTGTAAATACAAAGTTTACGTTCTCTCTTGTACAAACATGAAATATATAAACTGACTTAAGTTATTATCTAGTTGTGTAAAGTGCTTTCAGGCCTGGGGGTAAGTAGGGCTTAAGGATTCCTAAATGAATCTTTTGCAATACCTAGTGGAAGTTGCACCAACATCAGCTCTAAATGTATCGTTTATGCTTTCCCTTATATGCGCATTGACACATCAAAATAAAACCGAACGGCTTTTACGAATAATCAAATCAACAAATATTGGTCTCATCCATTCCAAACTGAAAAGATTTATTTATTTACCGGAGCATTGCACTATTACCTATGCGACAATCTGTAAATGTATATAGACAATCAGTGAGTTATGGTAACATACCCCATCACATCATCTTCTGATTTTATCTCAATCTCCTCCGTTTTAAGGTAATAATCTGCAACAGTTGCTTCAATAAAATTATTTATTGTGGATGGGTCTGACTGATTCTCATCTGCCTTTTCCACTTTAACAATCTCAGGTATATACAGTGTTTCCATTTCCTGCTTTACTTCCATCTCAAAATGATATAATTTTATTTCGCCGTTTACATCTTCATTTATGGCACGTTGCTGTCTCAGAGTAGTGTATCTGGCCCCACTTACATACTTCAGCTTTACTATCCCAGTCCATGATAATACCAGAGCTATAACACGATCGGGATAATTTCATATTGGTATGACACAGAAATATATTTCAACTTCAACTAGAAGACAAATGACAAAAAATCATTTATCTTCTGTTCTATAAATAAATAAATAAAATAATTTGGGATTATTAACCAAATCCTCTAAACAATTAAGTGCCATTTGATATCTACCTCAGTCTCTGACTTCAACAGTTTCTTCCTTTATAATATTAAACTGTATGGCCAGTAGGGTTTTGTATACTTGTTCTTAGTATTCCACTCAAGTGCCTCCATATTCCTAGATGCAGCAATCTCGCTTGAAACCCATTCTATTATTGTGCTTTGTTAAGAATTATTAGCAACGCACCTCACAACTAAACCTGCTTTACATCTATGGACTGGCCCTTTAGATTGGCATCACAAATATATGTCTATTTCCTTCTCAGCTTTGAGCCTTCAACAACTACATGCGACATGCGTCAGATATTGTAGTTATTTAGGTAATGCATTTAGAGTAATCTGAAAGAAACAATTCGCTTTATTTTAAAAATATGATTATATTAGATACCTTAATTTCAGAAAAATATCTTACAAAGGCTTCATGGAACATGCAGATACTACCTTATAGGTATGTTTCACAAATCGTGAAAGATATTTTACTAGAATCGTTGAACACTTCCATCGCCTATGAAATACAATAGTATCAAGTAGTTTTTCGTGAATTAGTAATATTAAACCTCACATAGTTTCAGGAATGTGAGGAATGGGACAGTTCTTCTTCTTCTTTTCAGCACTCTTGGCGAAAAGATTAGAACAAATTTTAAAGACAAAATATGAACAAACATACATCTGTGCTGCTACCATCAAGGCGTTTGAAGCGTTGACTGGGAAATTATAGATACGATAAGCTTATGCCGATATGCGTGCACAAATTTTGATCCGAGATACATTAGGTAACAGCAGCTCTTTGATTCAGAAATTTGCCAATCTATGTAAAACCTATTGTTTGTGAAAGTTTTCTTTACCTGTCGACAGGCGCGTAACTAAGGGAAAGCATTAGGGGCACGTGCCCCCGCCAGATTTTAATTTAATTTTGTTTAAAAATTTTGAGAGGTATTTTTGTCATAAAATATGAATCTTGTTGAAATAATGTTAAGTTTCGTAAATATATAATTTTTATAGGATATCAGTGGCAGCTTTACTGTAGGTGCATTTGTACAGTCAATCCCCATTCTAAAAGAGTTTATGGAGGCTTGCAGTGCGTTTCGGGATGAAAGAGGATGCTGCCTACGTTGCCGTAATGGAATGTAATTAAATAAGCTAGCCTAGTTTAAAAAATGTAACAGGAAAAATGACAATACTGAATTTTCTGCATTTATTTCAAAATGGAATTAAATATCAAAAAAAAATTCTTGTAAAAATGTTTATTTTTGTATAAACGGATTTTAGGAAGTGTCAGGATAATGCGTGACCTTGAAACTTTTTCGCCTGCGGCGCAATTTTTTCACCGCGCCTGCCACTGTATAGATTTGTTGTGTCCCCCCCAAAATCCAAGTCTAGTTACTCTACTGCCTGTCGAGCCTATTTCGTTACATAACGGACCATCCGAACCGTCGTTAAAACAATAACGTCAGACTGACAAATCTTGGGTCCAAGAAAACCATAGTGTAAAACACAGGGTGTAACCTAATATTTTGTGGATTGAGCACGAATTTCTTTACCTGGTAGAATTTTCATCTTCCTATCAGTTTCTTTTTTTTTTGAATATGTTACATATCTATCGAGCGTCTCGCAGGAGTATCAAACTGGCCGCAGTCATGGCATCTTTCAACTGTCACACACTTTAAAGAACTTTTTCTACTAAAGAAGTATGTGAGTTATGTGTGTAATTGATCTGCCACGCAGCAATAAAAAATTAATCTCGGTTCTTGGTTAATCTAGAGATTAATTTTTTTTCGCTGCGCTGCTCCTCTGGGGACATTATTCCATGTACACGCATCTTCATTATCTGGTCAGTCGTTGACCCTGTCACAAAATTCTCATGCCGTGTACAAGTTATCTTTAATATCTGGTCAGTACTCGACCCTGTGACAAAGTTCCTGTTACGTAGCAATGTAAACATATTTTTGGGAAACTGGTCCTCTTTGTGATACCTTATACCGTGTACACGTATCTTTATTATCTGGTTAGTCGTCGACCCTGTGACAAAAGCAATCGTGTTTTAGGACAAGGGATATATATTATATGGAAATATATAGCATGTCGTCTATCAGAAAGGAAAGGAAAATATAAAAACAAACACCAGAACCAGAGAAATCGAACTTGGAACCTAAAGTGTATAAAGCATACACTTTACGGGCAAATGTCTAATTATTTGAATTATATGTCCCTACTGTTCAAGGCAACGGTCAAATTCATACTTCTGTGTGACACTACAGCTCTGCTAGTCGGTGAGTGTAATTCCTAATTATCTAATAATTATGGTCAATATGTTTAGGACAATCCTTGCTTTTTCGCATAATGGAAACAAATAGAAGAAAGATGAGAGTGGAAATTTTCACGATTTCTAGTTACAAACCGATGTCTGGACTGGTGTCGTGACCAATCAATTGAGAACTACCAATCCAATCCTGTAGACAACCTAATCACCCAAATCCAAACCATCAGTTTGGACAGTTTTAACCACGCTTTTCAACCCAGACCTCAACTTCTCAGGATATCTAACAAATGTCACTTTGAAGTATATTAAAACATTCAAGAGAAGGCATTTACTAAGTAGGTATTAGTCTTAGTTTACTACTTAGTTTATTAGCTTAGTTAGTAGTATTTGAAAACCACTTTTTAATATTCTTTTGGATGACGTATTTAACTGCATTGGAACATTTCACTTGAGCTACAGTCACATATATTTTTCATACTGTGATCTTTGCAATAATGTACTTAAAAACATTTATATTTGTCACATTTAAATGTTTTAGATGCCTATTTAATTTACCACAATGTTTTTGAGACATTCTCCTGGCATTACAGCAATATACATTTTACTTACCTTAAATATTAAAATACTAAAAGTCTATCAATATTAATAAGAAGAAGAATGTAGTTCAACTAGGTACATATTATATAAAAGATCTGGAAAATATTTCTGCTTTATAGGAAATGGGGAATTAAAGTTCTTTTCTAAAGATCAATTCCCCTGCAATTCCTATAAAACACAAATACTTTCCAGCTTTTTTCTATAATATGTTATTGGATTACATTTTTTTTATTAATATTGATATAATTTATTTTAGTAGTTTTACTAAAACTGAAGTTCTGAAACACTGGTCGAATCCGCACTTAGAACATAGAAAAATTTATTGTATAGAATATTTATTGGTATTAACTCCAAATGTTACATTCCTACTAATACCTACTATAGAAATGTAAAAATATAATTTGTTAATTAACAATGAAAATTATTATAATAAATAAAACATATTTTAATACTTTGGTTGTATAACAAAGTGTATATTTCCTAATATACTAAAAATAGATGTACCTATATAAACAAACGTTTAAAACATTTCTCCAAAATATGTCTAAGAACAATTCTAAATAAAGGTTAAATTTTTAAAAAATTAAATTTATACAGAAACGAAACTTACGGTCAAATAGGTATGTTCAATATTGATAAAAACTAGATGTCTATATTTGATTTATACTATGCGCAAAAATATCAATGTATGGTATTAATCAAATAAAATACGTTTATTATACTTTTGTATGTTACTTGGGAAGCGATAACGTTTTAAAGACATGTGAGCAGATTTGGAAATACATATGGGCAAATTTGTTTGGTACAGAGCCCGGTTTTAATTTTTTAAGAACATTTGGCATCGATTTAAAATACATGTACCCAATTGTCCATATTCGCAAAATAACCAATGTAAAAAATTAATTCACGTAAATAATTATTAGAAACTAAACGTTCAGACTTTAAAATAATAATCTACCTTTTCTGACACTGCTTGAAGTGCATATCAACAGTTTTCTGGCTGTTTTCAACTAATTTTCTGTATGGAAAAGGGTTTCCGACAAAAACCCAAAAAGCATGTAGGGGTGAAGCAATCTCTCTTCTACTTTTATGTATCGATTTTAGGTTAGTGTCCTTAGAATAATTATTCTGAAATTTACACCACTAATGAAAAATGCTTTAGATATTTACGTACCTAGGTACCTAGCTAAAAGAGCAGAATATGAAAACATAGTACCACCTATGACTGCCAAATGTATAATGTTTAAATAATCATCATTTTACATCACTTCTAAAATATGTCCATAAAGTAAGCAGGTCAACTTTTGCAAATCGATCTCACTATGACATAAACACATGCCGTTTTTTAGCCGTTAATTAACCGTGAATGAAAAGATTTTGCGGCTCTTGTCGAGAAAATATTTGGAGGTTTTTAGTTTATTACTGTCGATAAACAAATAACGGCAAAATCGCACTCTTCACGATTAAATAGAACAAGTTGAACGGCAAAATTTAAAAAACCAAACAAGTCAAAAAACGAATTTTCCAAGCGAAAAACTCGGTTGTCCCGCTGAGATTCAGAGATTTTGATGTTTTTATTTATTACTATCGATAAGCAATTAACGGCAAAATCGCTCTCTCCACGATTAAATCAACCAAGTCGGACGGCAAAATCTCAGTGAGAAAACGAGTCGAGAAAAAATTTTTCAAGCCAAAAACTCGGTTCCCTACTGAGAGCCCTCAATTTCGAGGTTTTTTATTTATTACTATCGGTAAACAAGTAACGACAAAGTCGCACTTTTCGCGGTTAAATCAAACAAGACGAACGGCAAAATCAGAGCCGAAAAACGAGGCGAAAAAAAATTTACAAGCGAAGTTGGTTGCCCCGCTACGGGTCCTCGATTTCGAGGGTTTTTTTATTTATTATTATCAATAAATAATTAACGACAAAATCGCACTCTTCACGATTAAATCAAACAATGGGAGAGCCAAATATGAACCAAAAACCGGGTCAAAAAAAAATTGCCAAGCAGAAAACTCGATTGCCCTGCTATGATTCTGTGATTTCCAGTTTTTTAAAAAATATTATCAATAAATAATTAACGACAGAATCATACTCTGCACGATTAAATCAAGGAATGCAAACGGCAAAACCTTAGCCAAAAATCGGGTCAAAAACGAATATTTCAATTCTGGCATTCAGTGCTTTTGATATTTTTTGTTTATTGGGGTCGATAAGTAATTAATATTTATTTTCATTTTTACATTGCTTTTTGTATTCATAGCAACTGCAATAAATTTACATATATTTATTTGCATAATTTTTCTCGACGTCGTAGAATCAGCCTTCTTATTTGAAAGAGTTCCCGCGCCGCCGTTAATCTGCAGCATTCCATGTGCGCAACTTTTCCTAGCATGTCTGTTGAAAGAGTATACAGGGCCGTTCCTAGGGTGCTGGCCGCCCGTGTGCAGATTCCACTTTACCGCTCCTCCACAATTTTACAAAATAAAAAAACTTTGATATTTTTATTGTATATTCATTGGTGATTTTATGATATAAGTAGTCAAAAGTCAGCTAATAATGCCCCATTAAAATTACACCTTAGGAACTGCAGCTGATTTATGTTAGTTACAGATTAATACACCATATTATTATTGTATTAAATGTGTTAAATTCCATAAAGGACAAGGTGCAGACAATTTTTTGATCATGATCAAGTATAATACAACAATAGTGTGATTTTGTCGTTAATGCTTATTACTGATAGTAATAAACAAAAAACTTCTGAAACCACGGAATCTCGGCAGGGCAACCGTGTTTTCGGCTTGGAACATTTTTTGTCTTCTCGTTTTTTGGCTCTGATTTTGCCGTTTGTCTTGTTTTGATTTAATCGTGAAGAGTGCACTTTTGTCGCTACTTGTATACTGATGGTAATAAACAAAAAACCTCAAAATCACTGAATATCCGCAGGGCAACCGAGTTTTTGGCCTCGAAAATTTATTGTTGACTCGTTTTTTGGTTCAGATTCTGCCGTTCGCATTGTTTGATTTAATTGCGAAGAGTGCGATTTTGTCGTTAATTATTTATTGATCATAATAAATAAAAAAGTTTTTCGCTTGGAAAATTCGTTTTTTGACTGGTTTTCTGGCTGAGATTTTGCCGTTCAACTTATTTTACTTAATGGCGAAGAGAGCGATTGATTTTGCCACTATTTGTTTATTGATAGTAATAAAAACGAAAAACCTGGAAATCTAAGGCTCTCAACAGGGCAACCGAGTTTCTCTTGGAAAAATATTTTTTCGACTCTTTTTTTGGTTGAGATTTTGTTGTTCTATTTGTGTGATTTAATCGTATGAAGTTAGCACGGCACCCAATATAAAAAAATAAAAGGGCCGCAAAAATTTTTCATTCACGATTAATTAACGACTAAAAGACGGTAAATACTTATGCCACAGCCAGATCGATTTGCAAAAGTTGACCTGCTAACTTTATGGGCATTTGTAAAATACATACATTTCGTGAGTCATCACGTGTCCAATATGACATGTTTTGCTGTTCCCATTGTGCGAACACCAATCAC
>CAXKVY010010142.1:0-17209 GCA_964058915.1 Tetropium fuscum
CAGAAATTAATTAATCCTGGGGGTTAAACCCCGATCTGACTGACATAATTTTAATTATTACTTGTTAGTCATTTTACTAACGCATCGGGCTGCTGAACATAAATAAATAAATTAAAAGTTTTTAAGGAAACATAAATCCTTTTATCGAATGGAACAGAAGCAAAACGTACTATATAGGTGAAATACTTTTTGAGCCTTATTCCTTATTTTTACATTTCGAGCTCATGACATACTTCATCGCAATCTACAGGAAAATAATTGAGTATAAATTAATAATTAATAATCAGAGAATCGTAACTGTAGGGGGGGCAATTATACCCTGCCTGTGCCACTGAACGTGTTCTTAAATGGACAGTTTTTCTCAATTTCAGATATTTTGTGTTGTTCTTGTTCTTGCGTTACTGTGTTTGGTGCTTTCTTCCTTTAAACAGGCGGACATGGCGAGGAGAGGTAACGGTATACGGATGGCGGTGCCCTTTTCCCTTTCCCTTGAAACTGTATCCATCAATATTAAATAGTCAAAGTGTGTCATATGTCAGTCCGGCAATATAACTGACCTTAGATGCCTCGCAAGAATCCTGTAGTGTCACAGAGAACTTTGGGCTATATAACACAATTTAGAAAGCCTTCTGGTTACCTAGTTTCGTAACTGGATATCGGGAGTGGCATTTACGAAACATTCATGAATTCAAAGGCTAAGTTCCACAAAGCGTGTACAAATCCATACATCATGCCACCTCGAATTATGAAACTAGTTGAAGATGAAAATAAAACTTTAAACAGCCCCCAAGCTACAAGTTCATCACCGGAAGTTGGGTCTGACCCGACCGACCACATCCACTAACTGTTCCAGGAGTACGTAGTACACTTATTTGCCTATCAGAAAGAGATTTAATAATTGAATGGCCCCATATGTTTAGACCAGGTATGGGCAACCTTTGCTTAGCTGAAGGCGTAATTTCGGGACTTAATCAGGTCGCGGCCTTTCGTAGGCAAGAAATAAGTAAGTATTTTTTTTATTTATTATAATAGCATAATCAAACATATAAAAAGCTCATGAATAAAAAAAGATAGAAAAATCAAATGAAAATTAATCAAATGAGAAACTGGAGTTCGAAGCTGAGAAACAAGATGATCAATATTGGGGTCAATATCAGTAGTACATAGGCGCAAAGTGTTTTCTAAATTAACATCGTTAGCCGAGTACGATGCTTATTTTCATGATTGAAAAAAGCTGCTCACATTTATACGTGTTTCCGAATGTGCAAATTATTTTTCGTGCGAAAACTCTCAGGTGAGGATACTTTTCTTCGCAAAGGTATGTATGTTCTGTAAAATTCGCTTAGTTCCAAATTTAGACCTCAAATATGAAGCTCGATCAACTCCATTTGTAGGTGAAGTGGAGCATCTTCCGCATTACACTTACAAGGATTGGCAAAAATATTGAAAGTGCTATCCATATTTTTAAAATCGGAAAATGGATTAGTGAATTGCTCTGACAGTAGTTCATCAGTATAGCGACCGTATTCTATGTTTTCGTGACTGGATAATGTTAAAAAGTTAAATAAGTTTTTACTTCCCATTTGTGTTTCCCACAAGAGAATTTTGTTTTGAAAAGCTTTAAGATGACTGAACAGCTGATTTACTTGTTTGCCCTTGTTTTGTACTTGCTTGCCCTTGTTTTTGAAGCTTCAAGTTCAGGTCGTTTAAGTGTCCTGTGATGTCTACCAGGAATTCCAAGTCACAAAGCCAAGTTGGATCACAAATTTGCGGTAATGTTTTCTCTTTCATTTCCATAAAATCAGCTATTTTTGGGTCATACAACCTTTTCAGCATTTTACCTTTGCTTAGCCACCTTACCGCAATAATATGTCACATCATCGTGTTCTGTAGAGAGTTCATCCAAAAATACTTTAAACTGGCGATGGTTAAGACCGTGGGATCTAATGAAATTAATGGTATTTACTACCACATCCACAGCATTCTTCAGCCGAATGGACTTTGAGTACAAGTTTTGTTGGTGAATAATGCAATGCAGAATTATTAAATCACATTCTTGCAGCATTCGTAGTTACTCTTTCCTTCATAATTCCGATAAAACCTTTTCGTGAACCGACCATTAAAGGCGCACCATCTGTGCACACTCTAACTAATTTACATCATTACAAACTATATTGCTCAAAATTACTTTGAACCTCTGTACAAATATCCTTTTCTTGTAGTGGCCGTAAAGCCAACAATGCCTCTGTCACTGCAAATTCTTCATCAGCACCTCGTATAAAAATAGCTAACAGGGCTGTGTCAGATAAATTTGTACTCCCATCCAAAGCAATCGAAAGTGCTTCAAAACAACAAATCTATAGGTCAATGTTTTTTTGATATCACTAGCTATCATATCTTTACGTCGAACAAGGTACGTCGCGACATCCTCACTTTCTCAAACTCTTTCTCCTTTTCTGGCACAAAAGTTCTGCAACATCTACTAGGCACTCTTTAACAAACTGTCCCTCAGAAAATTACTTTTGGAACTATTTATAACTATTTTGGAACTAATTATAAAACTAGCTTTAACAACACTGTCTAGATTTGATTTTTGTGAATTGAACATTCGCTGCTTGTTTCCCTAAATCGGAAATGAGTTTTTTAATTTTATCTTTTCTTAACTGGCCCAACTGGCAAAATGCTTACTGGAGTAGCGCCGTTTCATATTGTATTCTTTTAAAATAGAAATTGTTTCATTGCACTACAAACACATAGGTTTACCACTGTGCAATATAAAAAAGTATTCATCAGCCCATTTGTCTTGGAATTGACGACATTCTGTGTCCACTTTCCGCTTTCTAAAACTAGACATGTTGATAGAATTTACTTGAATATTTCCCCGTCGTACTATTGAGCGTCCGCAAATATGCCATGCGAACTTTATCAGTTGTTAAGAAGTAATGAGATGACACGCGCGCTGAGCGGTTTATATATTCCCCCAATAAGCAAATAGATTACTCTCGATCGTACGAGTGCTTCAAGTTAGTGCACGAGCGGTTTCCAGAATGTTTATATGTTTGTCTCTTTCTAATGACGTTCCACTGCGTACGCTTAATAATTTTATTTATCGATTTGAATCGATATCGTTACTTGAATTTTCTGAATATCTCGCGGGCCGGATGGAAGCTGGTGGAGCGTCGGATCCGGCCCGGGGGCGCGGGGGTTGCCCATATATGGTATATGCGATGATAAATAATTACACAAAATATTTTTTTTAATTTGATTTCCTACGCACGTCTTGTTTGCAAAGATACGTTGCACAAATTCGTAAATCAAATATAAATTATTATAATTCCAATAGGTGTGTGTACAGATGAAACTTAACCGTTTCCGAAATATATAACACGTATTCAACAATGTATGTAGTAAGGATGTAGAACTGTTTGCGTTCATCAACACTATAAATTTTTGTCGGAGGAGCGCAAGACTGTTTATGTTATGTAGTCTGGAAATACTACAATATTTTATCGTCCGTTTATATATGCAGACTCATACATCAATAAAAAGTATATTTAAGATAACTTTGCAATAAATTTAGTTGAGAGTGATTTTAACTGTTTAGTTAAATACCGTAGTACAGTCGTGCTTGAGCTTTTATTTGCGGAAAATGCCCATGACGATGACGATATACGAACAGTGTAACATTGTGCTGTAGCAGCGTTGAAATATTTTTATTAATTCCATCATAAAATGTATCCTTCTTTAGTATTAAGGGATATCTGCGCAAAAAATAAAATAAATTTTTGACAAACAAGATATCTAAAACCTCAAAAACTCTCCCAGAGAAGATCTATAACAGGTTAAAATAATACGCGTTGCATTATTTTGTTAACAGGTAATATATATATTTTGTTTTGTGAAAAGAAATCTTAGGTTTGTAGCAATTCATTACATAGAGAAATAAGCAACTAGATGAATAATGAGGAAGACACACTTACCAGTTGTATATCTGGACATATATACGGAAACGAACCACTTAGAAGTTGTACGCCTTCTTTCTTTCACCTTCATTGAGGATCTTCAGAGTGATGTACTATGTGTTTTATTGATCATTTATACTTGAATATAAAATATTAATACTTCATCACTTTCAGTGACATTTTTTGACATTAGTTTCAACGGCACTGAAATTCACATAAAAGACAAACCTATTCTACTATTTATATTTGTTCTATTTGAACATATTATATATAAAAGCATTAAGCATACAGTTATCCAGAAGATGTTAAACTTTAAAATGCATAAAATCTTCTAGAATCTATTAAAACAAGTACTTTTCCTAGCTAGAAAATGCTTTTTCGAAATTAGAAAATTTTTCGAATTTTCGAAATAACATTTAATACATAAGATCCAACAAATGATTTTAGTTTTGACTAAGCAAGCAATTCCTGTATCACTCCGTCTTTAAATGCTTCAGAATTCTATTGTATATGTACCGCGAGGAAAGCACTCCCAAGAAAAAGATTAAGGAAGAAGATTAAACTTTAGTGAGAGCCCATATTAACTTCATCCCTAGAGTTGAATCTCATTACTGTCAAATGTGCTCCAATTAAGGATATTTTGAATCTACCCTTAATTTTTTAAGATCATTTGAATTGTATAGAGAGTGGTGTAAAGACAAAAACCTTACACTGGTAAAGTTTATATAGAAACATGTTCAGTTATGGATTTAATATTGAATTTATTAAGCCAACGTCTGACAGATGCGATATTTGCGAAGAATATCGATTTAAAAAAAATAATAGCACTGAAATTGAAGATCGGGATAAGTTTTCTAAACACTTCCGAACAATAGATATTTGCAAAATAGAAAGAATGAAGACCGCCAAATATCTGACGAGACAACTGAGATTATCTGTTTTGAAATGAAAAATGTCTTTTAGCTGCCCCAGTCTAACATATCATGTCTCTCTTACTCAAAAAAATTAAACACCTACAATTTGACAGCTCATGTAACATAAATAAAGTGGTATCGATTTGGTCTGAAGGCATAGCCGTAACATGGCCGTAAAGGGACAGATATTGGATCAGCCCTAATATCAATTTCAAGAAAAATGTAGTAAACATTCCTAACATTCAAAAAATAATACTTTAGTCAATCTGGTGCGTACCGTAAAATAAAAATTCGTTAATGTCTGGCATTATAAAATTTATGGAAGAAGAAGAGGTAATTGATATAATACAAAAAATTTCTGAAGTAGGATACAGCCCAATCCAGGAAGTGGATAACTTCCTGGTATTAATCAAAAAAGGCCATTTAGGGTTTTCCACACCACTTTAGTTTAGTGGTTCCGTACGCCTCTGTGAAAATACTCAAATATATTAGATTCACTAACAAAAAAAATTTATAAAAAGGAACACAATAAAGATTTCATACAAGCCAATCTTACTTTTCGCATTTGTAAAAGAAGCCAGAAAGGATTTTTTACTTTGCCGGAAGTCAAATCATGTCCTACACCCAAAAAGTGTCTACTTTCCGAAGAAAAGGTGTTTCATTTCTACCAGTTATTTAAATACATCCCAGATATTGACAAACAATACCTGAAATGCATGTTTTACAATTATAAAGATAAGCCGCCGAAGAAGAAAGGGCAGAAGAAGCAAGGTGAAAAAACAATTTTAAGCAAAAACAAAATTTAAAAAAAGAAAATAATAGTTTTCGTCTGTATTTTCCACATATTCATTGGTGTATATTCCTTATTTTCAGTTTGAAAGGATAAATTATTTTAAAGCAATCTGTATTGCATTTAAATGTTTTCAGATGAAACAATTAATTACTTTTACTTCTTTATTTATTTTAATTTTTCCATCTGTATTTCTGAGTTTTTAATACTTTTTTTTAATAACGTGAGAACTCAAAATCCAAATACCTTTATATTTACCAAAATAGTTCAAGGCTACCTTAGAAGTGTCAAAATATACTTCATGCGTATATAATAGGATAAAAATGTTTGGGTGTTGATGAAATTTTTATTTTACTCCTGAAATTTTATATTTTTGCATATAGAACAATATAACCGTCAACTCGCGATATGAAAGACCCGGAATGATTATCTCTCAAATATATCATGTTACCATTTAACATCAGAATATGCATACGATAATATCCTCTAAAATGCATACGGGTAATATCACGTCCGAAAATCTGTCACTACATCCCGGTCTATTACTTATTTATATTAGTATGAATAACAAACAGGACACTTTGTTATTATTTTTCGCATACCTAACAAGAAATCATTGTCAGTTTAGTCGATTCAGTAAACAACTGTTGCTGGTGTTATTATAATAGCCGTCGGGATGGGTTGTGATAAATATCCTAATATCTACCATCAAATGCAATCAGTGTTAATTAAAATTCGAGCTCATATCCGGGTATAAACCCCGTGAATCCACAAGGAATGGATTGATGGGAATACGTATTATTGACATAATTATTGATCTCCTTGATTAATCCCAATAATTACCAAATGATACACGTTTTTGTTTTGTTACCTCAACGTGGCAATTGCTTATTGCAGCCTATTTATATAATATAGGCACGCCTATACAGATAAATATTAATACATCCAAATAAATCCAGTTTGGCACATATTGCTTTTTGTAGGGTTATGGCTTATGGGGTTAGTTGTAACAATAATTTATCGGACTTACGTTTTAAAATGGCAAAAATATGCTTATTACTATATTTTAGTGACTATCGTTCATCGTATGTTAAACTTCATTAGAACAGTTTCAGCAGCGACATCCGAACTTTATGTGCTTGTGATCATGCCGCTGTTAAAAACATGGCTCAAAATGATAAGGGCGGCCGGCACCTTTAAGATTTGTTGGACCCTTGGATTTTTCCGTGTGGCCGCTTGGAACTGTTAAAAACGCATAGTTTTATTAGAGCAATGTAAGTCATTTAATTTAAAACACAGACAGGAACATTACGATTACCTATTACGTAAATTACAATTACAATATGGCCAATGTCAACTTCTGAAGTTCCTTATAATAGCTATTGATATAAAATTCGCAAAGATAATGTTATAACAAAGGCTAAACATTCTAAATAGGTACTTCAATTTACCTTGATTTGCCTTTTTTTAATGACCTTCGAATTGTTAATAATAATGTTTACAATAACATAAACACTTGATCTGGTTTACTATTCAATCGAAGGTTTTCAGAAATTATTCACATGAACCATCTACTGGTAAAATATGAATATCTATATAATATGAACCATCTACTGGAAAAAATAATACATATACTTGGTTCATTAGTTCATAGCAGTACAAAATATGAGCTTAGAGTGAACTTCTGGACATCTGGATCGGGAGAATAAAGATTCGCTTCATATACATTTCTATATTAATATCAAAAATATTCTCTTGTCCAAAAACTATAATATTGGAAAATGAACTATTACTATAAATTTCCATCAATACGTCATTGGGCAGTGTTGCATATTTGAAAGTGTATGTCACTTCACTGAGAAAGTCTTAGTTTATTCAAAACAAAAAACCGATGCACATCATCAGTGACGTAAGAACGCGGTATTAACGATATCAATATATAAAAATCCTAACATTGCCAGAATTTGAATAAGGCGGGTACAATACAATTGGGAACGTCCGAGAATTTGCGAAGTTGATGGTAAAAGGCTAAAGGTAAATCCGAAAAGCTATAAAAAATAAATATAACAGTTTGAATTAACTTTTATTTGGTAGAATATCATGCTGCATGCTGGCCACTGGTAATATAAATGGATTTGCTGCTGGTTCAGAAGCTATATATACATCGAAAACAGAACTAAGCGACTACTACAGTGAAATGAAATCAGCATTATATTCTACAATGGTTTGAAACTCAACTATTGAAAAAAATTTACCCAGCCTTCATTCATCGTTATAGATAATGCTGCATATCACAGCATGTTGTTAATTAAATATCAAATACATCGTGAACCAAACCATCTATTCTTGGAATGGTTAACCTATTTCCTGGCACTACATTAATAAAAAAAGGTGTTTTGTTTATAGTTAATGCATTTCTTTAATAACAAACGCACGTAACTTCTGCTACTAATAATTACATTTTGCTACTGGCCAATATATATATATATATATATATATATATATATATATATATATATATATATATATATATATATATATAAATATATATATATATATATATATATATATATATATATATATATATATATATATATAAATATATATATATATATATATATATATATATATATATATATATATATATATATATATATATATATATATATATATATATATATATATATATATATATATATATATATATATATATATATATATATATATATATATATATATATATATATATATATGCGTAATTGAAATTTTTGGTTGTATATTACTTATATTTAAATATATTACTTAATAAATTTATATATAAAATTCTACAGTACACATAACTCCATCTACCTATTTTCTTATTAACGATTCTGGATCGTATCAGAGCCTGAAACCTTGAGTTTGTGTGTATCGTAGATTCCTATATGTTTAAAGAAAAAAATACTTGCAGGAAAATGCTTTAAAACTAATTATTTGTTAAAGTCGATAATATTGAATTATTTAGATTTTAATACCTAACCTAAGATTAAATGTAACACACAATAATAATATGTGCGTGTTTATTTAGAAGTTTTCAAAGATTTGATGTGTATTTGGAGCTCAATATTGGTAAGTAAACTCTATATCCGTATTATTCATTGATATATATTTTTTACTATGAATCAAGTGTTTTCTAATTAGCTAGCTTTTTATATCTGATTTATCATTGCGATGTTATTGTAGGTCTTGATCCCTCACTGGGGTTGAAAACTATGGACTGCTTGCACAGTAAAATTATTATGTCTGCTGACTAATAAAAGTTGTTATGACGATCTGGAACCTCGTCTCCTTGCTGCAAATGTACCAAGTCCTCCTAGATGTTCTTGTCAGTAGATATATCCTGTTTTTCTTATTTACTCTACCTTCTTACGATGAAAGAAACTTGAGAAAACTAATTTACATGCTGCTTTCTGGAAATCAACTCGTTGCTTATCAATAAGTTGCTTTTATCACTTGTTTTAGTTCCTGGTAACCAGTAAATCCATACTTGTTTCCTGTTTGTTTGTTCACTAGATTTTATTCATTTAAGAAGTTTTTATTTATGCACTTTCACTTTGTCTTTTAAAATATCTATATCACATTTTAATTGTTATAAATACTTAATATTATTGTTACATTACAATGCTTTTTGAATTTATATATTTCTCCATTTGTTTAAGGTATTATATTTTTGCATTGTGAAGGTGGCTTTACATGTGACATAAGCTGTCATTTGAAATTACCATTTGGACAATATTTTTACTTTAAATAAATGTCTAACTTTAACTTTATTAACCACTAACTTTATTTCCACTCGCTTTGTAATTATATGCATGTTATAATTTGTTTAATTTAAGTTGTAATTACTGTCAAGTTAAAATATGTTGTATGTTGCCGTAGATGCTTAATGTTTGACTGAATCTTATGGGTTTGATGGGTTATGATATTTTGATCGAATTCTTACCGATGCATATCAAAATTGTTTTATTTAATGATTATTTTGCGCTTTCTAGCTGCAATTTTATTTTGTTTATATATATATATATATATATATATATATATATATATATATATATATATATATATATATATATATATATATATATATATATATATATATATATATATATATATATATATATATATATATATATATATATATATATATATATATATATATATATATATTTAATTAAGTGAAAACACCATTTGTACATTTAGATAGACACAGAAACGAATCATTGAGAAGCTACACAACTTCCTCAATAAATGCGAAAGAAGTTTCGCATTTCTTGAGGCTCTGCAGAATGATATACGATTTAGTTAATTGGCCATTTATACTTTGATTTACCATTAACACCCACTATTTTTACAGTGTAATTTTTATGTGACATTAGTTTTGATAGACAATGCTCACATTCATAATAAAATAACTACCTAGTCTACTATTAATATTTGTTCTATTTGAACATTGACAAATAAAACTATTAGGCATACATTTATTTAGAAGATGTAAAACTTGCAAAAAAAGTTTTAATTTCTCCCTCTTTAAATTCTTACGAAATATTTAAAAATTTCGCATTATTGTAACATTTTATAAATGCACATTTAATGTTTTACATTTTGATATACTGCAATATTTTCAAATAAACATCTGAATATTCATACATTATTAGTGTTCATCATTTTGGCACAAAATAGAAACTTTTACTTTTTGACTTGTTTATCATCGATAAATTGATGGCCTATAGACAGTGCCAACATCCGGACAGGAGGTCGCGTAAATAACTACGTTAAATAGGAGTATGTACATAGTTATACAGAAATTAAATTTGGAAATAGGTTGCTTGAGGAACGATAATAATATGGCAATATTTTCTAGTGCTATTCTTGTCATCGCCACTTGCTAGGAAACAGTTAATATTAGTTATTACTCTTTTTATTATATTATTAGATTGAAAAAATTTGTCATGTAATAAGTCATGTAGAGTTTAATGTACCTTTACGCGTATCGATGAAACTATCTTAGAAGTTCATAGACATAGATTTAGATTTAGATTGGCGGGGGCTTTGCTCTTATAACGTATAGTCCTCAATATGGGCCGTAGTCCCTGGGTATTGGTTGTCACCGTTCTTAGATTGCATCTACTTAGTTCCAGCAGCTGTCTAGTCCTTCCAGAGTCGGGACCAGATATGAGTTCTTTATCCCATGCCCGGGGCAGATGTCCAATAATGCTGAGACATTTGTTGAGCTAAAGTCTTCATTGAGAGAACCGCCGTGCTTCTGGAGATCCTTATAAAGGCTTCGGGCCCAGTAGATATCTCTAAAGTGCCCAATTTGATACACCAATCCCGGTACACCAGCATGTCCCGAGACCCATACAAGGGGTATAATATTCCCTCGAGAGAGCGTCTCGGGGACAGTCTTGCATTCTAGAATCAGTTTTGACCGCACTTCAACGGCATTAAGTGCCAAGAATGACAGTTCTGCTGTCGGAGCATATATTGATTTTACAGCTTCTTTGTCGGCCGGCTAGCAGCTCCAGCCCACAAGATAGGATCGCAAACACCTCGGTCTGGAAGACAGTAGCATATGCTCCCAGGGCAAAGTGTTTCATTATTTGATCGGAGTCGGCAAACACTCGGGCACCCGACAGTCCATCCATCATGGATCCATCCGTATACCAGTTGGTCCCTTTGCAGACTACCGTCGGGGCTTTCTATAACCTCACTCCTCGCGGTCAGGGATTACGACATCCAGGAAGTTCGAAGGATGTAGTTTAGTGGGAATATGATCACCACGCATGAGTAGAACTGTGCGTCGCTCGGTAGCCCAGTTCCACATGCGAGAGGGCCCGAAAGAGCACGCCAGTAATTGGTTCAGCGTACGCAATCTATATACAGCACGCATGGCTCTCAATTTGATAAATACTTGCAGTGGCAGGAGATTAAATAGCAGCACCAGAGTTCTGGTGGGCGCCGTTCTGAGTGCCCCAGTTATTCCCAAACACGCAAGTCTTTGGAACCTGTCCAGTTGCCTGTTTGTCGAGTTTCTCTCAACACAGGGCCACCACATGATGGCCGCGTAAGTTAAGATGGGCCAGCTGCCACCAAAGGCCCTCCTACACGTCCACAGTGCACACGTTGCTTTCCTGTTTTTTCAGATCAAGATGAACACAGATATTTCACCGTCTGGTGGTAACTGAGGACCATATACTAGAGAGAGTAATCTCTGGTCGATTTTCTTGGTTCCTCTGCTGAACAGCATAAGCTGAGCTTTCATTTAGCTTGTTCGTAGGCCAGCTGTTTGACACCAGTTTTCAGCTATGCATAAGCCAGAGGGCCACGCAAGTTGTCCGTGGTTCCACTGCATATAATGACCAAATCATCTGCATAGGCCTGTGTATGTGCATATAGACCAGCATTATTTATTTTCCACAGTAAGCTGCCCACGCTGAGCTAAGTCACCCACATGTCACGCTGAGCTAAGGAGCGATAAATGACATCAAAGGGGGTGTTGCCGAGAGCTCTATGTCCAGGAAAGCACCAAGAGACTCTCGTTTATTCTCGAATGTCTCACTAGCTTAGGTATCGAAGCTGTTAGCTGCGTCGGGTGATGATGAAAAATTACTTTAATAAGTCACGTGGTGTGTGGACTCTTAACATAGGAATGTTTTGTAGATACATATAGGAAAAGTTGTTATTTACCATTTTTTTTGTAATCGGATGTTAAACTGAAATAAGAGCTTGAAGAGCATAATTTTCTTCCTACGCTATAAAAGTGCAGTATATCTAGATAGCTATTTATGTAATTAGTGTGCAGTTACAACTACTATTCTGAAGGACTAAGACATCTACGAATGTAGCTATTGCATATGGTATGGCTCATATCTGATTCTATAAATATTATTTTTATTTCATAATTTTCCGTTTTGCTACATTAGTTAGAGAAAGTGTGTAAAGCCCTGGCGAAAGTTGCATTATTTGATACATACTCGCTATGGAAAATCAGATTTATCTCTGTTGCCATGAATGTGAAAACAAAACCTTGAATCACATTATAAAATCGCCCATTTCCGAAACCTTGTTGAAGATTCAATTTGTGCTCTTCAAATGAACGTATAAATCTATTTACATCAAAAAGCAACAGACTACAGCGAAGTCTTAATTAAATACCCAGGAGTATTAAATTGACATCCATTATATCGACGATAAATAAGATTTTCAATTACCCCAAGAAATACAGATCGATTAATGGACGTAACGATTTTATATATAATACGTGTGTTATAGCTAGTACAAAGGCAAAAGAAACTGCGTTTTTTGCCTGCATAATCTTAAATAATTTCAATTTATAATTTGACAAATAATTGCTAATAATTTTGTTTAACATATTTCGTATGATTGTGTTATTGTTATGTTTATACATCAAGCAATTGTTGTGGATAGTGATTCCCACGTGGATAGTAATAGTGTTTAAGTGATTCTAACTTTTCTTTTCTATCATTATAGACCTACCCAATCTCCTCTGGATTATTGCCAAAAAATTAACAAGTGGGAAATATATTTCTTAATATCAACAGCACAATATATATCACAGATAGAAAATTTAAGAAAATATCCAAACAGTTTTCAGAGTTTTTATGTGTAAATAGTTCACACATTGAGTTTATTTATATTCAACTAAATTGAGTCATTAAAATATTACGTTTTAATCAATTAACTTATATGTTATTCAAGTATATAATATTGGTACCGTGCAGATCTCATATGTATAATGAAGTCTGCCATAGACACACCACCTACATGGACCAATAGAAAATTAATTACAACGATAAATTGCACTAGCGTAATTTATAATTGGAACTATTGGACCACAAACCCTTGCTAAATTTTTAGGGGGGCATATGAAACCGCTTGAAAAGGTATAATTTTTGAAGTCTTACAGAAATAAATCAAATCACTTTGAGCCCGATGCCGTACATTTTAGGTGGAATACGGGAAAGCCGCGGAAAAGTGAAAATCGTAACCCACGGGGTCGCATTTTTTCAAACGATCCTGTACGGCTTACGTTTATTTGGACTGTATTTATATCTGTGGCTCTTAGAAAGATGATGCAAAAATATAAACAAAAATAAAGGGAAAGAAATTAGATTTTCATATTAACATGGATGTACTTTTTTGCTACGCCACGCCGCGCCGTACAAATCTGGATCAACCCCCTTATACGACATTTGAAATCTTGAAAGAAAAATGACCAATCCAAGGTACTATCCAATACCAATCAAAGGTACTATCAATATAAATAAAGAAATACTCTCGAGAAAGGGCAAAGCTCACGTTTTCTAGGGTATTAAGTTAATTTGATACTGATGTATGGCTATTTATTTTTTGGTTCAATGTAAGTTAGAATTTTGATTTTATTTAGTAGCCGTACAAAAAACAATGGACTATAATAAAATTAGAAAATTGTAAAACAAGTACATTTTTATTTTTGGAATTTCAGTCACTAGATTACGTTATTCATGCGATTTACTCGATATCTTACGGAAAATTTTCAGAAAATCTTTTGCGTTTCATAGCCATTAATTTTGAGTAATTGATTTCGAATAATTACAATATCAAGTATTGCTCGAATGTAATAAAGTCTTGCAATAATTTTTTTTTCAGAGAAGCTCACTGGGTAGGAAAATTAAATTTTCCAAACACATGTACCAACTAAAATTTACGGCATGATACTAAAAATTATTATTATTTGAAATACTATTAAAATAATAAAGCTTTACGTATCAAATCACCACCCTTAACAGAGGTCTATGAAGGGGTTGCCACCCCATGGTCCACCTGATTTGTACGGCATAGCAAAAAAGTTCATCATTGTTAATATTAAAATCGAATTTCATAAAAGCCGTACGGTAGGTACTTTTCGGAAAACGAAATTTATTCCTGTACTTCTCCCATTATTTTTGTACGTTATTCACATATTTTAAGAGCCATAGATCAGATAATGATATAAATACAGTCCAAATTAACGTAAGCAATACATGATCGTTTGAAAAAATGCGACCCTCGTCGGTTACGATTTTGACTTTTCCGCAGTTTTCCCATGTCGGTATCATGTTTTGCTTTATATTTGCTTTGCATTACTTTATATTCCTAAATTATCCTAAAAATCCCCGGGACCGGTCTTGTGACGTCATTGTCGCCATATTTTTTATTTTCCCGGCCTCTACCTTACGGAGGTCCCGCTTCTGCCGATTGCAGGCATCAATAGCGGCTCGTGACATTGAAATTAGATGAAGCCGATTAACTGATTCACTTTGAAGCAGATTCAATTGATACAAAATTACATTGATATGTAAAAGCATATTTATTGATGTGGCTGTAATTATGAGTAATTTATTGATTCTACTTAACAAAGTACTTTATTAAACGTCTGTTTAGTCTAGTTGCACATTTTAGTTAAAATGTTTAATGTACCGTCTAGATTTTTCTTGTAATACATCGTCAATAGTATTTACATTTTATCTTATTTTTGACCAGTACTGGATTGTGGGTTCTGGAATAGCGTTACATACGTTTTCTAGGCCAAATAGTGGTAAATGACGAAAGACCATTTATATCATAACACTGAGCGATTAATTTTGATTCATAATTATATACCTACATAGTTAAATAATGTTTGACCTGTACGATATACGCTAACATAAAGTCCAAAAAATTATTTCCCACTAATTTTATACTAGAATTGATATATCTAAGAATAATAGAGCGTTGTGACTTTTGCACAATGTCTGTCGTATTATCCACTTGAATTGAAAAAAATATGCTTCATCTATTTATTTTGATATAGTTTCCTGAATATTATCAGAAATACATTACAAAACTTCGTTTTGTATTATTTTTGAGTGCCCAGAAAATACGGCTTTAATTTTTTCGTAGTAATTTTATAAATCTATAGGGCTGGCTCCCTTTCACATAAGATTTGAATAATCTATAAAATTTCCGTAGCACACCAGCTGTCGTCGATGGCAATGCTTTGGCATCTATCCTTTCCGGGATACTTTTGCCGGTTGTTGTGTTTTATATTATTACTTTGTTCTAGACTTTCCGTTTGTATGTATGATTGTCTGCGACCTATGGTTAGGATGTTGTAGGAAATTTGCGGGTGTTAGTTTTTCTATTGTTAGTTGTTAGTTATTTACAAAAGCTGTGGCTGAGAAGCGTTGGATACAAATTCCTTAGGTCTAAGTTAGTATTTTTGGGTCTTTTGTGTTATCTTTTATATAATTATATTTTATTATTGTCTATCTTTTTTTTTTTTTTTTCTCGATGTTCTTTTATTTATTTTGTTTTCATGCTCTTTTCATGCTATTTTGTTTTGCATGTAATTAATGCTTTTATGGTTATTTTTATTATTTTTATTTTTATATTTTTTTGGTTTATTAATTTTTCTATCTACATAATTAGTATTGGGGTTTGGATGCAGGGTCATGGAGCATAAACGAAATTCAGTGATGGATATTTTGGCGGATGTAAAAATTTAGGTATGAGTGCTGTTTGTATGGTAGTGTTTGTGTGAGTGTTAAGTCTGTTTATGAATGATGGAATGATTTTATTTTCTATATATGTATCTAAAAGTTGTGTGCCTGTTCGTTCATGCAGTATGGTATTCCTGGTTCTACTCGAGCGCCTGATATTTGTGGCTAATCTTAGCGATTTATTTTGTATTATTTGTAGGCTATTTTGTTGTGTTTTTGTGATCCAGGGATACCACACTGGAGACGCGTAAGTGAGAATTGGGCGTATATATGTTTTATACAGAAGGGTTGCCGTTTCCGTATTTGCTTGTAGCATTATATTCCCTATTTTGGCTAGTCTTAATTTAGATTTTGTGGTTATGTCTTGTATTTGTTTTGCGAATTTAAAGTACCTTTCTATATTCACCCCTAAGTATTTTAATATCGTGATATTTTTGATATTTATATCATTTATGCAGATTGTTATGTTTGGTGAATGTCTTTTATTGGTGAATATGACGACCTGCGTCGTTGCTCCGTTTACGTGTAGCCCCCATTTGTGGTAATAAGTTACAATTTCGTCTGTCTGCTGTTGCATTAGTCTTTGTATTAGTTGCGGGCTCTTTGAGTTTGTTAATGTGGCTGTATCGTCTGCGTATAATGCAACAGTGGTCCTATAGTCTTTTGGATGTGGGAGATCGTGCGTATATAGGTTAAAAAGTATTGGTCCTAGTGCAGAGCCCTGAGGTACGCCGGCTAACACTGGGCGGGACGTGGATACATCCTGTTTGACTGTCACTACGAATTTGCGATTAGATATGTATGACTGTATTATTTTAATAATACGCGTCGTATATTTCGCTAGATGTAGCTTATATAACAGTCCAGGGTGCCAGACTCTGTCAAAGGCTTTCTCGAGGTCTAGGGAGACAACCCCTGTGAGTAGACCTCGATTAAGGTTGGTGGTAATGCGTTCACAGATGCGAAACAGCTGTTGGTCGGTGG
>CAXKVY010010143.1:0-15082 GCA_964058915.1 Tetropium fuscum
ATATCGGGAGTGGCATTTACGAAACATTCATGAATTCAAAGGCTAAGTTCCACAAAGCGTGTACAAATCCATACATCATGCCACCTCGAATTATGAAACTAGTTGAAGATGAAAATAAAACTTTAAACAGCCCCCAAGCTACAAGTTCATCACCGGAAGTTGGGTCTGACCCGACCGACCACATCCACTAACTGTTCCAGGAGTACGTAGTACACTTATTTGCCTATCAGAAAGAGATTTAATAATTGAATGGCCCCATATGTTTAGACCAGGTATGGGCAACCTTTGCTTAGCTGAAGGCGTAATTTCGGGACTTAATCAGGTCGCGGCCTTTCGTAGGCAAGAAATAAGTAAGTATTTTTTTTATTTATTATAATAGCATAATCAAACATATAAAAAGCTCATGAATAAAAAAAGATAGAAAAATCAAATGAAAATTAATCAAATGAGAAACTGGAGTTCGAAGCTGAGAAACAAGATGATCAATATTGGGGTCAATATCAGTAGTACATAGGCGCAAAGTGTTTTCTAAATTAACATCGTTAGCCGAGTACGATGCTTATTTTCATGATTGAAAAAAGCTGCTCACATTTATACGTGTTTCCGAATGTGCAAATTATTTTTCGTGCGAAAACTCTCAGGTGAGGATACTTTTCTTCGCAAAGGTATGTATGTTCTGTAAAATTCGCTTAGTTCCAAATTTAGACCTCAAATATGAAGCTCGATCAACTCCATTTGTAGGTGAAGTGGAGCATCTTCCGCATTACACTTACAAGGATTGGCAAAAATATTGAAAGTGCTATCCATATTTTTAAAATCGGAAAATGGATTAGTGAATTGCTCTGACAGTAGTTCATCAGTATAGCGACCGTATTCTATGTTTTCGTGACTGGATAATGTTAAAAAGTTAAATAAGTTTTTACTTCCCATTTGTGTTTCCCACAAGAGAATTTTGTTTTGAAAAGCTTTAAGATGACTGAACAGCTGATTTACTTGTTTGCCCTTGTTTTGTACTTGCTTGCCCTTGTTTTTGAAGCTTCAAGTTCAGGTCGTTTAAGTGTCCTGTGATGTCTACCAGGAATTCCAAGTCACAAAGCCAAGTTGGATCACAAATTTGCGGTAATGTTTTCTCTTTCATTTCCATAAAATCAGCTATTTTTGGGTCATACAACCTTTTCAGCATTTTACCTTTGCTTAGCCACCTTACCGCAATAATATGTCACATCATCGTGTTCTGTAGAGAGTTCATCCAAAAATACTTTAAACTGGCGATGGTTAAGACCGTGGGATCTAATGAAATTAATGGTATTTACTACCACATCCACAGCATTCTTCAGCCGAATGGACTTTGAGTACAAGTTTTGTTGGTGAATAATGCAATGCAGAATTATTAAATCACATTCTTGCAGCATTCGTAGTTACTCTTTCCTTCATAATTCCGATAAAACCTTTTCGTGAACCGACCATTAAAGGCGCACCATCTGTGCACACTCTAACTAATTTACATCATTACAAACTATATTGCTCAAAATTACTTTGAACCTCTGTACAAATATCCTTTTCTTGTAGTGGCCGTAAAGCCAACAATGCCTCTGTCACTGCAAATTCTTCATCAGCACCTCGTATAAAAATAGCTAACAGGGCTGTGTCAGATAAATTTGTACTCCCATCCAAAGCAATCGAAAGTGCTTCAAAACAACAAATCTATAGGTCAATGTTTTTTTGATATCACTAGCTATCATATCTTTACGTCGAACAAGGTACGTCGCGACATCCTCACTTTCTCAAACTCTTTCTCCTTTTCTGGCACAAAAGTTCTGCAACATCTACTAGGCACTCTTTAACAAACTGTCCCTCAGAAAATTACTTTTGGAACTATTTATAACTATTTTGGAACTAATTATAAAACTAGCTTTAACAACACTGTCTAGATTTGATTTTTGTGAATTGAACATTCGCTGCTTGTTTCCCTAAATCGGAAATGAGTTTTTTAATTTTATCTTTTCTTAACTGGCCCAACTGGCAAAATGCTTACTGGAGTAGCGCCGTTTCATATTGTATTCTTTTAAAATAGAAATTGTTTCATTGCACTACAAACACATAGGTTTACCACTGTGCAATATAAAAAAGTATTCATCAGCCCATTTGTCTTGGAATTGACGACATTCTGTGTCCACTTTCCGCTTTCTAAAACTAGACATGTTGATAGAATTTACTTGAATATTTCCCCGTCGTACTATTGAGCGTCCGCAAATATGCCATGCGAACTTTATCAGTTGTTAAGAAGTAATGAGATGACACGCGCGCTGAGCGGTTTATATATTCCCCCAATAAGCAAATAGATTACTCTCGATCGTACGAGTGCTTCAAGTTAGTGCACGAGCGGTTTCCAGAATGTTTATATGTTTGTCTCTTTCTAATGACGTTCCACTGCGTACGCTTAATAATTTTATTTATCGATTTGAATCGATATCGTTACTTGAATTTTCTGAATATCTCGCGGGCCGGATGGAAGCTGGTGGAGCGTCGGATCCGGCCCGGGGGCGCGGGGGTTGCCCATATATGGTATATGCGATGATAAATAATTACACAAAATATTTTTTTTAATTTGATTTCCTACGCACGTCTTGTTTGCAAAGATACGTTGCACAAATTCGTAAATCAAATATAAATTATTATAATTCCAATAGGTGTGTGTACAGATGAAACTTAACCGTTTCCGAAATATATAACACGTATTCAACAATGTATGTAGTAAGGATGTAGAACTGTTTGCGTTCATCAACACTATAAATTTTTGTCGGAGGAGCGCAAGACTGTTTATGTTATGTAGTCTGGAAATACTACAATATTTTATCGTCCGTTTATATATGCAGACTCATACATCAATAAAAAGTATATTTAAGATAACTTTGCAATAAATTTAGTTGAGAGTGATTTTAACTGTTTAGTTAAATACCGTAGTACAGTCGTGCTTGAGCTTTTATTTGCGGAAAATGCCCATGACGATGACGATATACGAACAGTGTAACATTGTGCTGTAGCAGCGTTGAAATATTTTTATTAATTCCATCATAAAATGTATCCTTCTTTAGTATTAAGGGATATCTGCGCAAAAAATAAAATAAATTTTTGACAAACAAGATATCTAAAACCTCAAAAACTCTCCCAGAGAAGATCTATAACAGGTTAAAATAATACGCGTTGCATTATTTTGTTAACAGGTAATATATATATTTTGTTTTGTGAAAAGAAATCTTAGGTTTGTAGCAATTCATTACATAGAGAAATAAGCAACTAGATGAATAATGAGGAAGACACACTTACCAGTTGTATATCTGGACATATATACGGAAACGAACCACTTAGAAGTTGTACGCCTTCTTTCTTTCACCTTCATTGAGGATCTTCAGAGTGATGTACTATGTGTTTTATTGATCATTTATACTTGAATATAAAATATTAATACTTCATCACTTTCAGTGACATTTTTTGACATTAGTTTCAACGGCACTGAAATTCACATAAAAGACAAACCTATTCTACTATTTATATTTGTTCTATTTGAACATATTATATATAAAAGCATTAAGCATACAGTTATCCAGAAGATGTTAAACTTTAAAATGCATAAAATCTTCTAGAATCTATTAAAACAAGTACTTTTCCTAGCTAGAAAATGCTTTTTCGAAATTAGAAAATTTTTCGAATTTTCGAAATAACATTTAATACATAAGATCCAACAAATGATTTTAGTTTTGACTAAGCAAGCAATTCCTGTATCACTCCGTCTTTAAATGCTTCAGAATTCTATTGTATATGTACCGCGAGGAAAGCACTCCCAAGAAAAAGATTAAGGAAGAAGATTAAACTTTAGTGAGAGCCCATATTAACTTCATCCCTAGAGTTGAATCTCATTACTGTCAAATGTGCTCCAATTAAGGATATTTTGAATCTACCCTTAATTTTTTAAGATCATTTGAATTGTATAGAGAGTGGTGTAAAGACAAAAACCTTACACTGGTAAAGTTTATATAGAAACATGTTCAGTTATGGATTTAATATTGAATTTATTAAGCCAACGTCTGACAGATGCGATATTTGCGAAGAATATCGATTTAAAAAAAATAATAGCACTGAAATTGAAGATCGGGATAAGTTTTCTAAACACTTCCGAACAATAGATATTTGCAAAATAGAAAGAATGAAGACCGCCAAATATCTGACGAGACAACTGAGATTATCTGTTTTGAAATGAAAAATGTCTTTTAGCTGCCCCAGTCTAACATATCATGTCTCTCTTACTCAAAAAAATTAAACACCTACAATTTGACAGCTCATGTAACATAAATAAAGTGGTATCGATTTGGTCTGAAGGCATAGCCGTAACATGGCCGTAAAGGGACAGATATTGGATCAGCCCTAATATCAATTTCAAGAAAAATGTAGTAAACATTCCTAACATTCAAAAAATAATACTTTAGTCAATCTGGTGCGTACCGTAAAATAAAAATTCGTTAATGTCTGGCATTATAAAATTTATGGAAGAAGAAGAGGTAATTGATATAATACAAAAAATTTCTGAAGTAGGATACAGCCCAATCCAGGAAGTGGATAACTTCCTGGTATTAATCAAAAAAGGCCATTTAGGGTTTTCCACACCACTTTAGTTTAGTGGTTCCGTACGCCTCTGTGAAAATACTCAAATATATTAGATTCACTAACAAAAAAAATTTATAAAAAGGAACACAATAAAGATTTCATACAAGCCAATCTTACTTTTCGCATTTGTAAAAGAAGCCAGAAAGGATTTTTTACTTTGCCGGAAGTCAAATCATGTCCTACACCCAAAAAGTGTCTACTTTCCGAAGAAAAGGTGTTTCATTTCTACCAGTTATTTAAATACATCCCAGATATTGACAAACAATACCTGAAATGCATGTTTTACAATTATAAAGATAAGCCGCCGAAGAAGAAAGGGCAGAAGAAGCAAGGTGAAAAAACAATTTTAAGCAAAAACAAAATTTAAAAAAAGAAAATAATAGTTTTCGTCTGTATTTTCCACATATTCATTGGTGTATATTCCTTATTTTCAGTTTGAAAGGATAAATTATTTTAAAGCAATCTGTATTGCATTTAAATGTTTTCAGATGAAACAATTAATTACTTTTACTTCTTTATTTATTTTAATTTTTCCATCTGTATTTCTGAGTTTTTAATACTTTTTTTTAATAACGTGAGAACTCAAAATCCAAATACCTTTATATTTACCAAAATAGTTCAAGGCTACCTTAGAAGTGTCAAAATATACTTCATGCGTATATAATAGGATAAAAATGTTTGGGTGTTGATGAAATTTTTATTTTACTCCTGAAATTTTATATTTTTGCATATAGAACAATATAACCGTCAACTCGCGATATGAAAGACCCGGAATGATTATCTCTCAAATATATCATGTTACCATTTAACATCAGAATATGCATACGATAATATCCTCTAAAATGCATACGGGTAATATCACGTCCGAAAATCTGTCACTACATCCCGGTCTATTACTTATTTATATTAGTATGAATAACAAACAGGACACTTTGTTATTA
The DNA here is from genome assembly GCA_964058915.1 of Tetropium fuscum. Taxonomy (NCBI): domain Eukaryota; kingdom Metazoa; phylum Arthropoda; class Insecta; order Coleoptera; family Cerambycidae; genus Tetropium; species Tetropium fuscum. Next base: position 5,604 of record CAXKVY010010143.1, read on the forward strand.
TTTTTCGCATACCTAACAAGAAATCATTGTCAGTTTAGTCGATTCAGTAAACAACTGTTGCTGGTGTTATTATAATAGCCGTCGGGATGGGTTGTGATAAATATCCTAATATCTACCATCAAATGCAATCAGTGTTAATTAAAATTCGAGCTCATATCCGGGTATAAACCCCGTGAATCCACAAGGAATGGATTGATGGGAATACGTATTATTGACATAATTATTGATCTCCTTGATTAATCCCAATAATTACCAAATGATACACGTTTTTGTTTTGTTACCTCAACGTGGCAATTGCTTATTGCAGCCTATTTATATAATATAGGCACGCCTATACAGATAAATATTAATACATCCAAATAAATCCAGTTTGGCACATATTGCTTTTTGTAGGGTTATGGCTTATGGGGTTAGTTGTAACAATAATTTATCGGACTTACGTTTTAAAATGGCAAAAATATGCTTATTACTATATTTTAGTGACTATCGTTCATCGTATGTTAAACTTCATTAGAACAGTTTCAGCAGCGACATCCGAACTTTATGTGCTTGTGATCATGCCGCTGTTAAAAACATGGCTCAAAATGATAAGGGCGGCCGGCACCTTTAAGATTTGTTGGACCCTTGGATTTTTCCGTGTGGCCGCTTGGAACTGTTAAAAACGCATAGTTTTATTAGAGCAATGTAAGTCATTTAATTTAAAACACAGACAGGAACATTACGATTACCTATTACGTAAATTACAATTACAATATGGCCAATGTCAACTTCTGAAGTTCCTTATAATAGCTATTGATATAAAATTCGCAAAGATAATGTTATAACAAAGGCTAAACATTCTAAATAGGTACTTCAATTTACCTTGATTTGCCTTTTTTTAATGACCTTCGAATTGTTAATAATAATGTTTACAATAACATAAACACTTGATCTGGTTTACTATTCAATCGAAGGTTTTCAGAAATTATTCACATGAACCATCTACTGGTAAAATATGAATATCTATATAATATGAACCATCTACTGGAAAAAATAATACATATACTTGGTTCATTAGTTCATAGCAGTACAAAATATGAGCTTAGAGTGAACTTCTGGACATCTGGATCGGGAGAATAAAGATTCGCTTCATATACATTTCTATATTAATATCAAAAATATTCTCTTGTCCAAAAACTATAATATTGGAAAATGAACTATTACTATAAATTTCCATCAATACGTCATTGGGCAGTGTTGCATATTTGAAAGTGTATGTCACTTCACTGAGAAAGTCTTAGTTTATTCAAAACAAAAAACCGATGCACATCATCAGTGACGTAAGAACGCGGTATTAACGATATCAATATATAAAAATCCTAACATTGCCAGAATTTGAATAAGGCGGGTACAATACAATTGGGAACGTCCGAGAATTTGCGAAGTTGATGGTAAAAGGCTAAAGGTAAATCCGAAAAGCTATAAAAAATAAATATAACAGTTTGAATTAACTTTTATTTGGTAGAATATCATGCTGCATGCTGGCCACTGGTAATATAAATGGATTTGCTGCTGGTTCAGAAGCTATATATACATCGAAAACAGAACTAAGCGACTACTACAGTGAAATGAAATCAGCATTATATTCTACAATGGTTTGAAACTCAACTATTGAAAAAAATTTACCCAGCCTTCATTCATCGTTATAGATAATGCTGCATATCACAGCATGTTGTTAATTAAATATCAAATACATCGTGAACCAAACCATCTATTCTTGGAATGGTTAACCTATTTCCTGGCACTACATTAATAAAAAAAGGTGTTTTGTTTATAGTTAATGCATTTCTTTAATAACAAACGCACGTAACTTCTGCTACTAATAATTACATTTTGCTACTGGCCAATATATATATATATATATATATATATATATATATATATATATATATATATATATATATATATATATATATATATATATATATATATATATATATATATATATATATATATATATATATATATATAATATATATATATATATATATATATATATATATATATATATATATATATATATATATATATATATATATATATATATATATATATATATATATATATATATATATATATATATATATATATATATATATATATATATATATATATATATATATATATGCGTAATTGAAATTTTTGGTTGTATATTACTTATATTTAAATATATTACTTAATAAATTTATATATAAAATTCTACAGTACACATAACTCCATCTACCTATTTTCTTATTAACGATTCTGGATCGTATCAGAGCCTGAAACCTTGAGTTTGTGTGTATCGTAGATTCCTATATGTTTAAAGAAAAAAATACTTGCAGGAAAATGCTTTAAAACTAATTATTTGTTAAAGTCGATAATATTGAATTATTTAGATTTTAATACCTAACCTAAGATTAAATGTAACACACAATAATAATATGTGCGTGTTTATTTAGAAGTTTTCAAAGATTTGATGTGTATTTGGAGCTCAATATTGGTAAGTAAACTCTATATCCGTATTATTCATTGATATATATTTTTTACTATGAATCAAGTGTTTTCTAATTAGCTAGCTTTTTATATCTGATTTATCATTGCGATGTTATTGTAGGTCTTGATCCCTCACTGGGGTTGAAAACTATGGACTGCTTGCACAGTAAAATTATTATGTCTGCTGACTAATAAAAGTTGTTATGACGATCTGGAACCTCGTCTCCTTGCTGCAAATGTACCAAGTCCTCCTAGATGTTCTTGTCAGTAGATATATCCTGTTTTTCTTATTTACTCTACCTTCTTACGATGAAAGAAACTTGAGAAAACTAATTTACATGCTGCTTTCTGGAAATCAACTCGTTGCTTATCAATAAGTTGCTTTTATCACTTGTTTTAGTTCCTGGTAACCAGTAAATCCATACTTGTTTCCTGTTTGTTTGTTCACTAGATTTTATTCATTTAAGAAGTTTTTATTTATGCACTTTCACTTTGTCTTTTAAAATATCTATATCACATTTTAATTGTTATAAATACTTAATATTATTGTTACATTACAATGCTTTTTGAATTTATATATTTCTCCATTTGTTTAAGGTATTATATTTTTGCATTGTGAAGGTGGCTTTACATGTGACATAAGCTGTCATTTGAAATTACCATTTGGACAATATTTTTACTTTAAATAAATGTCTAACTTTAACTTTATTAACCACTAACTTTATTTCCACTCGCTTTGTAATTATATGCATGTTATAATTTGTTTAATTTAAGTTGTAATTACTGTCAAGTTAAAATATGTTGTATGTTGCCGTAGATGCTTAATGTTTGACTGAATCTTATGGGTTTGATGGGTTATGATATTTTGATCGAATTCTTACCGATGCATATCAAAATTGTTTTATTTAATGATTATTTTGCGCTTTCTAGCTGCAATTTTATTTTGTTTATATATATATATATATATATATATATATATATATATATATATATATATATATATATATATATTTATATATATATATATATATATATATATATATATATATATATATATATATATATATATATATATATATATATATATATATATATATATATATATTTAATTAAGTGAAAACACCATTTGTACATTTAGATAGACACAGAAACGAATCATTGAGAAGCTACACAACTTCCTCAATAAATGCGAAAGAAGTTTCGCATTTCTTGAGGCTCTGCAGAATGATATACGATTTAGTTAATTGGCCATTTATACTTTGATTTACCATTAACACCCACTATTTTTACAGTGTAATTTTTATGTGACATTAGTTTTGATAGACAATGCTCACATTCATAATAAAATAACTACCTAGTCTACTATTAATATTTGTTCTATTTGAACATTGACAAATAAAACTATTAGGCATACATTTATTTAGAAGATGTAAAACTTGCAAAAAAAGTTTTAATTTCTCCCTCTTTAAATTCTTACGAAATATTTAAAAATTTCGCATTATTGTAACATTTTATAAATGCACATTTAATGTTTTACATTTTGATATACTGCAATATTTTCAAATAAACATCTGAATATTCATACATTATTAGTGTTCATCATTTTGGCACAAAATAGAAACTTTTACTTTTTGACTTGTTTATCATCGATAAATTGATGGCCTATAGACAGTGCCAACATCCGGACAGGAGGTCGCGTAAATAACTACGTTAAATAGGAGTATGTACATAGTTATACAGAAATTAAATTTGGAAATAGGTTGCTTGAGGAACGATAATAATATGGCAATATTTTCTAGTGCTATTCTTGTCATCGCCACTTGCTAGGAAACAGTTAATATTAGTTATTACTCTTTTTATTATATTATTAGATTGAAAAAATTTGTCATGTAATAAGTCATGTAGAGTTTAATGTACCTTTACGCGTATCGATGAAACTATCTTAGAAGTTCATAGACATAGATTTAGATTTAGATTGGCGGGGGCTTTGCTCTTATAACGTATAGTCCTCAATATGGGCCGTAGTCCCTGGGTATTGGTTGTCACCGTTCTTAGATTGCATCTACTTAGTTCCAGCAGCTGTCTAGTCCTTCCAGAGTCGGGACCAGATATGAGTTCTTTATCCCATGCCCGGGGCAGATGTCCAATAATGCTGAGACATTTGTTGAGCTAAAGTCTTCATTGAGAGAACCGCCGTGCTTCTGGAGATCCTTATAAAGGCTTCGGGCCCAGTAGATATCTCTAAAGTGCCCAATTTGATACACCAATCCCGGTACACCAGCATGTCCCGAGACCCATACAAGGGGTATAATATTCCCTCGAGAGAGCGTCTCGGGGACAGTCTTGCATTCTAGAATCAGTTTTGACCGCACTTCAACGGCATTAAGTGCCAAGAATGACAGTTCTGCTGTCGGAGCATATATTGATTTTACAGCTTCTTTGTCGGCCGGCTAGCAGCTCCAGCCCACAAGATAGGATCGCAAACACCTCGGTCTGGAAGACAGTAGCATATGCTCCCAGGGCAAAGTGTTTCATTATTTGATCGGAGTCGGCAAACACTCGGGCACCCGACAGTCCATCCATCATGGATCCATCCGTATACCAGTTGGTCCCTTTGCAGACTACCGTCGGGGCTTTCTATAACCTCACTCCTCGCGGTCAGGGATTACGACATCCAGGAAGTTCGAAGGATGTAGTTTAGTGGGAATATGATCACCACGCATGAGTAGAACTGTGCGTCGCTCGGTAGCCCAGTTCCACATGCGAGAGGGCCCGAAAGAGCACGCCAGTAATTGGTTCAGCGTACGCAATCTATATACAGCACGCATGGCTCTCAATTTGATAAATACTTGCAGTGGCAGGAGATTAAATAGCAGCACCAGAGTTCTGGTGGGCGCCGTTCTGAGTGCCCCAGTTATTCCCAAACACGCAAGTCTTTGGAACCTGTCCAGTTGCCTGTTTGTCGAGTTTCTCTCAACACAGGGCCACCACATGATGGCCGCGTAAGTTAAGATGGGCCAGCTGCCACCAAAGGCCCTCCTACACGTCCACAGTGCACACGTTGCTTTCCTGTTTTTTCAGATCAAGATGAACACAGATATTTCACCGTCTGGTGGTAACTGAGGACCATATACTAGAGAGAGTAATCTCTGGTCGATTTTCTTGGTTCCTCTGCTGAACAGCATAAGCTGAGCTTTCATTTAGCTTGTTCGTAGGCCAGCTGTTTGACACCAGTTTTCAGCTATGCATAAGCCAGAGGGCCACGCAAGTTGTCCGTGGTTCCACTGCATATAATGACCAAATCATCTGCATAGGCCTGTGTATGTGCATATAGACCAGCATTATTTATTTTCCACAGTAAGCTGCCCACGCTGAGCTAAGTCACCCACATGTCACGCTGAGCTAAGGAGCGATAAATGACATCAAAGGGGGTGTTGCCGAGAGCTCTATGTCCAGGAAAGCACCAAGAGACTCTCGTTTATTCTCGAATGTCTCACTAGCTTAGGTATCGAAGCTGTTAGCTGCGTCGGGTGATGATGAAAAATTACTTTAATAAGTCACGTGGTGTGTGGACTCTTAACATAGGAATGTTTTGTAGATACATATAGGAAAAGTTGTTATTTACCATTTTTTTTGTAATCGGATGTTAAACTGAAATAAGAGCTTGAAGAGCATAATTTTCTTCCTACGCTATAAAAGTGCAGTATATCTAGATAGCTATTTATGTAATTAGTGTGCAGTTACAACTACTATTCTGAAGGACTAAGACATCTACGAATGTAGCTATTGCATATGGTATGGCTCATATCTGATTCTATAAATATTATTTTTATTTCATAATTTTCCGTTTTGCTACATTAGTTAGAGAAAGTGTGTAAAGCCCTGGCGAAAGTTGCATTATTTGATACATACTCGCTATGGAAAATCAGATTTATCTCTGTTGCCATGAATGTGAAAACAAAACCTTGAATCACATTATAAAATCGCCCATTTCCGAAACCTTGTTGAAGATTCAATTTGTGCTCTTCAAATGAACGTATAAATCTATTTACATCAAAAAGCAACAGACTACAGCGAAGTCTTAATTAAATACCCAGGAGTATTAAATTGACATCCATTATATCGACGATAAATAAGATTTTCAATTACCCCAAGAAATACAGATCGATTAATGGACGTAACGATTTTATATATAATACGTGTGTTATAGCTAGTACAAAGGCAAAAGAAACTGCGTTTTTTGCCTGCATAATCTTAAATAATTTCAATTTATAATTTGACAAATAATTGCTAATAATTTTGTTTAACATATTTCGTATGATTGTGTTATTGTTATGTTTATACATCAAGCAATTGTTGTGGATAGTGATTCCCACGTGGATAGTAATAGTGTTTAAGTGATTCTAACTTTTCTTTTCTATCATTATAGACCTACCCAATCTCCTCTGGATTATTGCCAAAAAATTAACAAGTGGGAAATATATTTCTTAATATCAACAGCACAATATATATCACAGATAGAAAATTTAAGAAAATATCCAAACAGTTTTCAGAGTTTTTATGTGTAAATAGTTCACACATTGAGTTTATTTATATTCAACTAAATTGAGTCATTAAAATATTACGTTTTAATCAATTAACTTATATGTTATTCAAGTATATAATATTGGTACCGTGCAGATCTCATATGTATAATGAAGTCTGCCATAGACACACCACCTACATGGACCAATAGAAAATTAATTACAACGATAAATTGCACTAGCGTAATTTATAATTGGAACTATTGGACCACAAACCCTTGCTAAATTTTTAGGGGGGCATATGAAACCGCTTGAAAAGGTATAATTTTTGAAGTCTTACAGAAATAAATCAAATCACTTTGAGCCCGATGCCGTACATTTTAGGTGGAATACGGGAAAGCCGCGGAAAAGTGAAAATCGTAACCCACGGGGTCGCATTTTTTCAAACGATCCTGTACGGCTTACGTTTATTTGGACTGTATTTATATCTGTGGCTCTTAGAAAGATGATGCAAAAATATAAACAAAAATAAAGGGAAAGAAATTAGATTTTCATATTAACATGGATGTACTTTTTTGCTACGCCACGCCGCGCCGTACAAATCTGGATCAACCCCCTTATACGACATTTGAAATCTTGAAAGAAAAATGACCAATCCAAGGTACTATCCAATACCAATCAAAGGTACTATCAATATAAATAAAGAAATACTCTCGAGAAAGGGCAAAGCTCACGTTTTCTAGGGTATTAAGTTAATTTGATACTGATGTATGGCTATTTATTTTTTGGTTCAATGTAAGTTAGAATTTTGATTTTATTTAGTAGCCGTACAAAAAACAATGGACTATAATAAAATTAGAAAATTGTAAAACAAGTACATTTTTATTTTTGGAATTTCAGTCACTAGATTACGTTATTCATGCGATTTACTCGATATCTTACGGAAAATTTTCAGAAAATCTTTTGCGTTTCATAGCCATTAATTTTGAGTAATTGATTTCGAATAATTACAATATCAAGTATTGCTCGAATGTAATAAAGTCTTGCAATAATTTTTTTTTCAGAGAAGCTCACTGGGTAGGAAAATTAAATTTTCCAAACACATGTACCAACTAAAATTTACGGCATGATACTAAAAATTATTATTATTTGAAATACTATTAAAATAATAAAGCTTTACGTATCAAATCACCACCCTTAACAGAGGTCTATGAAGGGGTTGCCACCCCATGGTCCACCTGATTTGTACGGCATAGCAAAAAAGTTCATCATTGTTAATATTAAAATCGAATTTCATAAAAGCCGTACGGTAGGTACTTTTCGGAAAACGAAATTTATTCCTGTACTTCTCCCATTATTTTTGTACGTTATTCACATATTTTAAGAGCCATAGATCAGATAATGATATAAATACAGTCCAAATTAACGTAAGCAATACATGATCGTTTGAAAAAATGCGACCCTCGTCGGTTACGATTTTGACTTTTCCGCAGTTTTCCCATGTCGGTATCATGTTTTGCTTTATATTTGCTTTGCATTACTTTATATTCCTAAATTATCCTAAAAATCCCCGGGACCGGTCTTGTGACGTCATTGTCGCCATATTTTTTATTTTCCCGGCCTCTACCTTACGGAGGTCCCGCTTCTGCCGATTGCAGGCATCAATAGCGGCTCGTGACATTGAAATTAGATGAAGCCGATTAACTGATTCACTTTGAAGCAGATTCAATTGATACAAAATTACATTGATATGTAAAAGCATATTTATTGATGTGGCTGTAATTATGAGTAATTTATTGATTCTACTTAACAAAGTACTTTATTAAACGTCTGTTTAGTCTAGTTGCACATTTTAGTTAAAATGTTTAATGTACCGTCTAGATTTTTCTTGTAATACATCGTCAATAGTATTTACATTTTATCTTATTTTTGACCAGTACTGGATTGTGGGTTCTGGAATAGCGTTACATACGTTTTCTAGGCCAAATAGTGGTAAATGACGAAAGACCATTTATATCATAACACTGAGCGATTAATTTTGATTCATAATTATATACCTACATAGTTAAATAATGTTTGACCTGTACGATATACGCTAACATAAAGTCCAAAAAATTATTTCCCACTAATTTTATACTAGAATTGATATATCTAAGAATAATAGAGCGTTGTGACTTTTGCACAATGTCTGTCGTATTATCCACTTGAATTGAAAAAAATATGCTTCATCTATTTATTTTGATATAGTTTCCTGAATATTATCAGAAATACATTACAAAACTTCGTTTTGTATTATTTTTGAGTGCCCAGAAAATACGGCTTTAATTTTTTCGTAGTAATTTTATAAATCTATAGGGCTGGCTCCCTTTCACATAAGATTTGAATAATCTATAAAATTTCCGTAGCACACCAGCTGTCGTCGATGGCAATGCTTTGGCATCT
>CAXKVY010010144.1:0-22845 GCA_964058915.1 Tetropium fuscum
TAGTCTAAGTCAAGAACTCTTCACTTCACGTTGTGCATAATACTTAAAAAAAAGTTTAAACCATAAAAAGATTACTATAATGCTATAAATCTTCCATCTCTCAATCCATTTAGGTATATATATTTTTAATTTTATGCCTCGAGCACAAGCAACACAACAAATGAAAGGAACACGTAGATAATTTTTGTCACTTGCACAGGCGTCAATGTTTGTCCCTTTTTTTGTGGATATAGATACCTTGGAGATATACATAATGCCGCCCACCTTTTTTAAAATATGTAATAAGAAAAATATGATGTGATGTTTGAAATATTCTGATAGGGATCATGTAAAAGTGCATGATAGATATCCATTAGTACCTATATATTCACAAATGCCCAGGACAGACAGTTTATAAATTTTATTCAACGGCATTTTATAAATAGATGACAACATTTCTTTTAATAAGTTAAAATAGAAGATCTTGTTGCAGAGTGACACGGTATTATGGTAAACTTTTTACATTTAAAAATTGACAATACTTAAATATTATACATTTAGGAATATTCTCAATTACAAAAAACTTAAGTACAACTGAAAGGGAATTTTATATCTAAAATAAGACTGAAAATACATGTTTTGTAGAAAATTACTTGTTGCTGCATGTGAAGGTAAACAAGTGTTGTTATTTGATGCAGCCAATCAAAAGTTAATAAACCATGTTGAAAATGCTCACCAAAATTCAGTCAACTGCATAAGGCAAGTGGTTGTTATTAAATTATAATGTTTTTTTCATATTAGTTTTTTTAGATTTCTAAATGACAGGCTTTTTGCAACTTGCTCAGATGATACCTCAGTGAAAATATGGGACATCAGAAAAGTGAAATCATCACTGAGGACACTACATGGGCATACAAATTGGGTTAGACATTTTTTTTCTCTACACGTATTTACTAAGCTTATAAATGAAGGTGTTGGATTAGGATAGCGTTTTTTTACATTTTCATCATTCTTAAATCTACCTAGCAGCTAAATTAACATAACTTTAGTTGCAATTATTTATGAGAACGTCCGTTGATGCAGTGATCCTAAAGACTGACCAATGTACCAATTAGGTGGTTCATGCAAAAGCAAAGGAGCAACAGAAAAAAAAGAAGATGTGTGAATGAATCTAATCTTAGTCTTTAAAGTCGGGAACTTTTAATGCTAGCAATAATACTAAGACTGCATAAGCGCACATGGGTAATGTGCAGATTTTTTTCAAGGCTAATACTAATAACGCTGCATAAACACGTACAACGACATTTGGCTGTGTGTCACATGATGTTTATTGACAATTAAATTTTTACAGCCAAAGTAAAAACACTATATTTAATTCTCACACGTTGCAATAAATTTATATATTTTATAAATTGTAATTGTGCATATTATGCTTATGCAAAATTCTCCATATCGATGTGCAAGACACTCCCAAATCATTTTCCGCATTGGTTATTGAGGCATGAGGATAGGCTTAGATATAACGCAAAACGTTTATTTCGTTTATATCATTTCCAGTCACGGGACTTTTCTGATTTCTTCGAGCACCAAGATTTTCAAAATTAAGGTAATTACTTTCTAGTCTTCGAAATTTCTTTGAGTTCATTGGATGTAAACTCGATTAAGTTCATCAAATCGAAGACAGGTTCTTGCTATTATTTTATGGTACAGACCGTGGATAAAACAGATTTAAAATTTCCCTATTTAAATAGCTAATATTGTCCATTTCATACATTTTGTACTTTCAGTTATGCTGTAAATATTAACTATCAATATTTCTATTGTTAAACTACGTTGTCATGAGCTCATGGCACACTGTTACTATTATTTTTAAAGTTAGCACTTTCCAGTAATATCGCTTAAAATTAAAAAACCGCTGAAAATAGGTTACATTTAATATATATGGATCTGTGTGCCACAGTTTTAAAATGTTTGTTATCATGAAGCTCAAACTGAGTACAGATACAGTAATAGAGAACAAATAGAGTAGTTTGCAGATAGTAAAGTTTAGAGAAGAGGTGGAGTAATTAAAAAGCACTTTTTGACCAAAAGACAAAGAGTCCTAACATGGCTGACTAGCACCGATACGAGCCGGCGGCAGCGAATGTGTTAACTGATGGCACTATCTTCATCTGATACCCGAATTTATTATTCAAAGACAGGCTAAGTCCACTGCATGTTTTAATATTTTTTGTCATAAATAGGTACCCTTAGGGAATAGGAATAGGTTTTCAACAGCAATAAATTACTAATCTAAAGAATAGCTATTAGGTATATTTAAAAAATCACTTATATTTAGGTAAAAAATATTGAGTGGTCAGAAAAAGATAATGTTATGGTCACTTCAGCATTTGATGGCAGCATTTATTCATGGAACTTACGAAACCAAAGCGAAAACAATATGTTGTATGAAAAAGTATTTTTAGTCAATGGCTTGATGCGGATGAAACTCACAGAAGATACCTCAAAAATGGTTATTGCGACAACTAATGGTTACTTGATGGTGGTACATGATCTTAATTTGATGACTCTACAAACAGATTTAAAATCTTTTAAGGTAAGTTGCTAAACAATACTGTTCATTTTCACTACTCGTAACTCAAATGATTGCATAACACCAAGCGGCCTGAGAAGGAGACAGAAATTTACATTTATGCTTGGTCTTGGTGTTCCTCTATCGTTTCTGATGTTCGCGGTTGAGTCTTATACCTAATATATACATTATCTGAATATTATATATAGAAAATGGTGCTTTTTCAGCCACATATATATAGACTAATGCAAAGCAATGGCCAATGTTTTCCTGTGGGAGGAGTATATAATTATTTATTTTCACCAACTAGAAAAAGAAATCGTATCGAGTTTATTGACGATTTTCCCAATAAAGCCGAAGTCATCAGTTCTCTGCAAATACATCCGCATGGGTGGTGTGCAGTTTCAAGAAATATAAATGCTGGTGACAATGAGGAGGTATGTACGTTAATCTTTGTAGTTTTTTAAATATATTAATAAAAATTGTTAAAAAATATAAATATAATTAAAGCATTTACACATGCTGACTGGGTTATGTGTGTATCGTGTATACATGGTCATAGTGAAACAGAAAACTGGAACCATATCCAGTCATGAAAAAGTGTTCTCATAAAAATCGCAAATTAATAGTTTTATGTTATCCTGAACTGTAAATACTGTTTAAGAATAATCACCCCTTCTGGGTAAAAAAGTTTTTAGCTGATTATAATTTTACCGATAGATTTTGATATTCACTTAAATCTATTATTTCAACAATCACTGTTGCATATAAAAACACAGGATCTTTTAAAATATGAGAATTTTAACATTTACCTTTGTAATTTCAGTAACACATAGTACTGTTTTAGAAGCCCGCAAAATTGTTTTTATAACCCTTTATATAAATTTGTATCCTTTCTGCAAATTTCATTATCTACTTGAACTGTTATGAAACTGTAAACTGTTATGAAACTACAGTTTAAAAAGGTTTCTACTGATTCGGCAAGTTCAAATCATGGGTGAATGTTTCCGTGAGATAGTAGGGAACAGAAATGGTAAAATAATGTACGGGAAAGTAATAGATTTATTGCACTACATTGTCCCTATTGTCGTTGTATGCTATACGTTTACGTCTCTTTCTACTATATTTTCTTTTGATGGACGCTCTAACATAAACTCACCTCTGCATCACTGTCGATATATTGTTTTCTTCTCAGTACATTATTTTACCATATTGTCCTATTCTGTAGCATGTAGTCATCGACTCAAAGTCTCCACTTGCCAGAAGTGCCAGATCGGTATAAATAATAATTAAATTAAAATTTATTTTCTAATCTGGTATTGATAAGACCAAATCACATCTATTACATCTATCTTGGGGCTTCCATTATGTTAGAATCTTTAAATTTAATACATTTGATGCAGTTGAGATACAATGCTGAATTTCTCAGGGTCTTAAATTGAAAATTATCAGCGTACAAGTAATAAAAAGCATATTTTTTATATTTTAAATTTTGTTCTTAGTGGACAACCATACATGACATACAAAATCGAGATCCCCGTGATTATGACAATTGCTACACTTACATAGAGGAAGTACTTCCGGAGCAACCAGACCCAGTAGAGGAAGAGGAACCAACCAATCAAAGACCGACCGACCTATGGGTCGGGTATATTCCATTAGATGAGTACAACAATCATAACAGGAATCCTAGTCAAGTATCACATAATACGTGGGAAAATTCTCAACTACCCACAATGGGAATATTGAATAGTGGTCTGATAGGGCGAAATTCTTCATATCATGCTTATTTTGAGCAGCACCCAGAGCAACGCAATAAAATTATTACAACTTTGCCACGAATGACACATTATATTAAAGAAAAGAATGTAGGTAAAGGGTATATTAAAGAACTATGTTTTTCTACTGATGGTAGGATCGTATGCTCGCCATACGATAAAGGCATAAGATTACTAGCATTTAACGATTCTTGTCAAGAATTATCAATGTGTGTTCCTGATAATCCTAGGCAACTTGAAACCATAGTCGAAATGAATGATTATCACAGAGACATAGTTGTCTCTTGCAAATTTAGTCCTACACACTATCAACTGGTTAGTGGCTGTTTGGGTAGTGAAATTAAGTGGTATCAACCAGCAGTATGATATTTCTTAATTGTTATGTTATTATAACTAATGTAAGTACACTTAGTTTCGAATTGTGTATTTATTGTTTAATTTTATCTGTACAAATTTTATAAATATACTGTTTTGCAGGTATGTGTAAATTTTCAATATTTCAGTCATATGGTCCTCTGAAATTGTTTTTTTTTTATTAAACGAACTAAATATAATATTTTTATGTTTTATTTTCTCAAATTTGTCAGATACATAGTCATGAGTATAATTTTTCTTCTTTTTTGAACATTGTATTTATTAACACAACAAATCCCTTCTGGATTTTTAGCATGCCTACAATATCTGAACGCTCCTCCAGTCCCCTAGTTGTTTTCGAACTGATTTCCTTAGTATTACTACAGAATTACAGTAGTATTGCAAGTGGTAGGTTATTTGCTAACATATCTAGATGGTGAGGTGTTGTGGCAGGAACAGTTGACGTGCATTTACGTAGTGACCAAAAATGCCTTGTTCACGGGGCGCAGTAGCTCACAGTTACCTATATTGAAGGGTTAAAGAGGACTCACCATTAACTGCACTGACATACCCGCAATGACTTGATATTTGGCAAAAATAAATGTGTGATCTGGCTGATCTAGACACAGGACAAATCGTTCCAAATTCCCTTTGGTGTATGCGGGCCCCATTAACCGAGTGCACAATGAATTTCAGATGGCAACGCATCTGAAAAATGTAAGGAAGAGCTCAACCCAAGGCCAGGTCAACCAAAGATGATGGCAATGATGCGGGAGCTCGGAGGCATGGGTAATTCCCACTGATACATACAAATAATTCTAATATTGGCAAAAAAATTGTTGGTTCCCCCAAAAATTTGCTGTTAGGCTAGGCTGCAGCTTGCTTAACCTAGTGGGAAATCCACCCCTATGAAGGCCAGCTTTGAACGCTGATTAGAAATGTTTCTTAAGGTATTCACTTTTACATGAAGAATATAGCTCCACCTAGCTTCCATAAACCTAAATACGTCCAAAAATCAGGGATATACTTAGTCAAAATTAGTCTAATCATGTGCGAAATCCATAAGTAAATGAGATAGACATATTATTCAATTTTTACATGCAGAAAAAGGACAGCTGTACAATTTTTATAGGAACAACCGACCCCATATTTACCCTTATATCTGCAACATGGAGGCTGTTGCTAATGCAGCCTGTATTTGAGATTTTAAAATCAGCTATAAATTATGTATTGTTATGTAAATTATGTATGTCAGCTATAAATTATATATATTGTTACAATTGGTTGTGAATTCAAAAAAATTACGTCCATAAATACATAATGTAATGGTACTCTATAATAATACAAAATTACATTTGTTGTCAATGCAATCCTAATTTTGACGTAATAAAATATTTACCTAGGAAAGTAGGTAAATTATAAGGCAATAAAAAATCACGATAACTGTTGCACTTATGTATTTATGTAGATTCTGTATCTTCCTTATATTTTGTCTTAGTTTTATGGGGCCGAAGTTTGATCTTTGGAAGCACTACTTTTAATGTTGCGGTGTTCTTATACCATTCCCTCCAGTGTTCCATATGTTTCTGAAAGGTTATCATCAACCATGATGAATATGTAAAGTCTATAGCGGCCATACCTAGAAAATATTTTATAAATAACCAACGTCAAAAATAGAATCCCTATAATTACATCCAACAAACGTTTATATATTATAAAATATCTCAATTAAATCTTACCAAAGACTGCAGATATTGCTATGAGATGTGATGAAAATGTCCCAGTAGTTACAATATTTGACTTGGCTAGAGATTCACATATCATCATAAGCATGTACGTAGATGCAACTGCTGATGGTGTATAAAGTACAAATGACAATAAATCAAATAAGATATCCTGTAAGTGAGGTCCAGGATGTCTAAGATATACTAGAATAGACCAGCTGATACCATACCTACAAATATTACATTATTTTATTTACAGTTTTAATAATGTTTCTATCCTAATGTACCAATTAAGAACTGGGGCTGGGCGAAAAGGAAATTTTCTTATGGAATACCAGTCATTCAAAACATAGTCTATATAGTAAATGAATGACCAAAAAGGGATTGTAGAATGCATGGAAGGGGCAACTATGGAGCTAATTAACTTTTCCCATCAGGAATGTGTTGAGGGTAGTTAGGATATTAAATGTAGTAAAAGTCCCCGTTGCAGGCATCGTTTTTGAGTTATAAGCGAAAATAAAAAAAAGGGACATTTCTACCCCCATTAATCCTGAAGAGGATGGGCTAGGGGCAGAGACTTTTAAAATATTTACGCCCTAACTACCCCCAAGACATTCCTGAAGTGAAAAATTTTCCCCCTTCATTTCATCTTACTTTAATTTATTACCGAAACCGAGTATAGATATGGTATTACAGTTTTTCAGTAAATCAAAAGAATATCTAATTTGTCCTAACTGTCCTAGCCAAATACCTTTTAAAATTATTTAAGTCACTATTTTTTGGATTTAATGAGTTTATTTAAATTTAGTTGTGGTAAAAGTTTTAAAATATGTGGTTTTAGGTTAGGTTTAGGTATCTTTGGTGAGGAAATATTATTTCTTCACTCAACGCTTTTACTTTAACCTAGGATACCTATCGTAGAACCTCAGCTTTCGAGATCATTATTCGATTCTTATATAAAATAACTGATCCTGCCAAATTTGATGTGTCACCAGTTATCTTCATAATAGGCATTAAAAAGACAGCCGACATTATTGTTTAGTTTGTTGTCATAAGTAATGAAGAAATGTAAGGGTGTTCACGAGCTTATGAAACCTTGATCATAACGTGAATAATAATGGATTTGATTGGAAATCAGGCTGCAAAGTTGGTCTGGTAAAAAAAAATTCAAAAAAAAATCTTATTTTTCTACATAAATTTGAATAACGTAGATCCGTGTAAACTTTAATTCTAAAGCTATTTGCCAAAAATAGACTCCTTACGACAAGTATAGAGCTCAATATTATAAATTTAGCGAATTTACTAATCTCAATATGGCGGTCTATACTGTAGAATGCTCTTAAGTCTTAAGGTTTATTTCTATTAAGATAAACTTACTTAGGCTCCCTAATTAACTTGTAATGATGTTGACAGAGCTCACAATGACTGTGATTTGACTCCTTCAGCCATCTCTCCAGGCACTTTAGATGCACTAAGGCTATAGTTCCTCGGCAACGACATGGCGTTAATAAGTCATCCATACTTTCACCGCCATGACAAATTCGGCAGATATAATCAGAAGACGTCTTTGACTGTGATGAAATAAAACTTTACTTTGAATACTATAATATTCAAGCCACCAGTGAAATTCCCAGATTTGAAGGAAAAGGTGCTGATTCATATTTATAATGTGTTTTTATTACAATCTAGAAACCTCTCTATGGCTACTTGTATCATAATATATAATACGATATATCATACAGATTTTACTTACATCAGAGTCTAATAACGAAACATAAATGTCATTGTAATTGATGTTCAGCTTATTTGAATGAGCCATACTTCTAGCTGTTACCAAGGGGTTATGCTTAATTTTTGTAGCCTCGACAAAAACAGCCAAGTTTTGGGAATCACTGTTATTGGCGATAAGATCTTCATCGGAGAGTTCTAAAACATAAATTCATATTAATTTAATATAGGAATTGCCGTTAGCTAATATAGACTCCGTGACCATAGATTAAACTGAAACTTTGCTCACTTATCAAGGACCGACGACAATATAATGATTTGAGGACTTTGTCCTGATGTCCTCATCAGGATAACCAAAAACCAGGATATCAAAAAATGTCTCATGTTGGCGCATACGCCACAATATAGAATTTACTGATCGCACTTGTAGTAGCTATTTGTTTAATCCTGCACTTGAAACGTGCCGTTTCTTATTTAGATACAAAACTCGAAACTTTTTAAAAGCTTTTTAGTTTAAAAGAACTAAAAACAAGATTTTATGGCAAACCTAACTAAAAAATAAATTATAGTTTAAAAAAATTTAAAAAACGCTTTAAATGATGGTTCTTAAATGATAATTGATGGTTCTTCTTCAGTGTCAGAAATATCTTGCTCTGAATCTGAATCGGCCGTTCTTTGTTCCAAATGGTCTTCCTCTGCATCATCACACTCAATATCCGCGTTATCCTCTAACATAGTTTCTCCAGTAACTTTTGCAAAAACTCCTGCTCTTTTTCATAAGAACACATTAATTATTTGATGAAAAAATATCGCGCATCCGCTCATGTAACCCTTTCCTTCCCCTCCCCAGAAGCTAACTAAACACTAAACTTTAAAAAAATTAATAAAAATCTTTGTTGTTTCCAATCGGAAAAATTTTAAAAAATTTCGTCACTGTGGCAAATTTACAAGCCCGGCATTCTCAGTCTGCCATCACTAATTACTCAGTCAAGTTTGAGTTCACACTGCACACTAATACACATCAGCGTACACGCTCGAAAGCTACTGAGATCGACAAATTTCGAAACGACAGTTAAATTTAAATGTCTACGGACTATGAGTCCAAGCGCGTGTTCCGGAAGGTTAAGGAACAACTATACATGCAGGACGTTGACACCACTTTAAAACATGAGATTTGTAAATAATTTTGTTTTCCAGATCTATTGTAACATTTTTGTCATTTATTTTAGGGGATGAATCTACTCATAATGAAATAATGGATATCTGAAGTCTCAGATATCACAAAAAATGGCTTATGAAGAGAATATCTTCGAATAAATAAATGTCGGATAATATAAATATTATTTTCTGACTTACCATCTATATAAGAAGATGACGAACAATTACTAGTAGAAAATAATGCTACATCCGAAGAAATTTTTAAGTAAATCTCTTCAACATTTTTTATTTCTGCGTTATTTTCTTTACTTGAACCAGCAATATTTGCCCGAACCAACATATTTTCACTTCTCTCATGCTGCTTTTGGAAATAACTAAACTCACTTGGAGTAATTAGGCAGATTTGGGAATTTTCAGGGTGGACATTTTCTAAGTGTGGTAGATCTAAATTTAATAAACTGGAAGTTGACTCCGTTAAAATTATTGTAACAAAAATATCCTTTCTTGGTTGTTTAGTTTCATTTTCCATATTTTTATAACTAAAATTTTGATGTGAAGGATGAAGTGACGGAAGATGACAAATATGACACTAAAGTAATATGTTAGTAAGCAATGAGAACAATAACAGTTATACTAAGTTTATTTATTTCTCCCAGCAATATAATATGCTGGTGAGTACAATTTTTTCTACTAGAGAAAGATAATATAATATATAACAATTTTAGAGATAATAATCTTTGAATAACAGTAATAGTTTTACAATTTAAACTTTATTTTAATATTTCACTTTCCTAATTGCTAATGATCATTTTCTCCTAATAAACTATCACCAATACGGCTGTATAAAAAATCACATGTAATAATAATAAAATACAAATATATGAAGATAATTTTATAAATAATTTCTAAGCCTTAAACGTTCTAACTACCCGGACTACATACTGTCTACATATTGGACATTCCGCTAATTTTTTACCACAATCTGTACAGGTTGCGATGTGCCCGCATTCCAACAAGACACAGTCCAACGGTGCATCCATACACAACTTACATAATTCCTGCAGAGGCAAATTTTCTGGCATTTCTGAAAAGAAAAACAATATAAAGTCAGGTCAATATAATAATAATAATATTTATTAATAGCCATAGCTAAATAAGTACAATGTAAAAATACAATACTTTCAAATAATTAAAATACTGATTAAAAATTATTATTATCAATTTATAAATGTTTTCTCAGCCCGTTTTTCGAGCTTTCCTGCACTATTCGGAAATCATATGATTTAAAAGTTTCAAGTTCATTTTGTATCATTTCATTAATAATTATTGTATTCATAATCGCATGATGACTACTATTTTGCTAATCATAATCATATAGTAAAAATGGAAATTGTTGCATCACTAAATAATTAATTAAAGTAATATTGCAACCAAACTTTGTGATTACGTAGCGAGAAATATTGCATATGACGGCAACTAACCAACACTCATTTTGATATTATGCTGTGTTAACTCTCACCTTTCTTATTTTCTGTGTTGTCCTCCCATAGTCTTTCCGCCCTTTCAAGGAGTTCCGATTTTTCTACACACCCCTTAAAATCCACCCTATTCAACGTTAGCAAGATCTTTAAATCTTTTGATGAAAGAGTCTGCAACTCCTCAGCGCTACCAAAATCTTCTATATTAGGATATTTAGCCTGTAGTGGGCTTCCTGTTTTCACCTCCTCCTAACATAGAATTCTTATTAAATAATAAGTTAATGTCTGTTGGGCTTTGGTCAATTAATAGATAAATAAATAAAAAAATAAATTAATCCTCAACGAATAGAAAACATCACACGAATAATTTTTTACTAAAATATAGCGTAAATTATTACAAATGAAAGTAAAATTGACTACAATTTCACTCTGCACTACACAAACAAGATACTAACCTTAATTGAACTAGTAGTTTCATGCAGCTCTGAAAACGATGAGGTTGTCGGTTGATGTGTAAATATTGGCTGGGTGAATGTAGGTGATTGATTAGCTGTAGGTGAGGTTTCGGGTGGTGGCGGAGCTCGATGCCTAGGAACTGGTGGCTGTCTCGGATTGGGCCTGGTTGTCCTTGACCGGGTCTCGTTGGTGATGACCGATTCTAAATTGCCTTAATAAACTTAATGACCAAAGAAAAATAAGACAAGTTAACATAGCACATTACATAAAAGAACTCGTTATAAGTTCTACAAAACAAAAACAATAAATAGTTTCAAACAGTAAATCATTTAAAACAATAATAAAAGAAAAACTTATGTCTTTAATCTTATGTCTGTAATCTAATATACTTATACTGTAATCTAATATACTTATAATATTAAATGATTTCTGAGTTTTTAAGTGAGAACGAATCTTATACTACTGTGTATATTGCGCCGTATACATGCAGAGAATGCTGGTGCGGACTCTACTTCGTTCTGTATATTTTGAATTTTTATTCTATCTAATTGTCAATGTCTTATTGAACATTGATAAAGAAACTAAAAATATTTTAGATATTTTGTATATTATTTGAAATTGTTATGCAATTTAGAAAGCCTATTCAGAGATACAGAAGTGGCTTCAACAAAGTATAAACAAACACTTTAGTCTTCATAAATTACTTGTCCCAATCCTTTATAATCTAGGGTGATGAAGTAAATTATAATGATAGAAAGGTAATTTTACCGCACCTTTTACATTTTAATACACCTTCAATCCCAAAATATTGTGAACATTATTAAAAGAATACCTTCATGTTGGCCATTTAGGGAGAAACAGAATACACTCCAGCAAATGCACATTATTTTAATTTAACATCATAAACACAAACTAATATTGGTTCGATCACCTGTTTACAAGTAAGATTTATAAAATTATTAATCATATCTTATCAGATTACTATTAGGTACCGGTAGTGATAACAGTACAAAGTAGTCCCAGTTTTTATAGGTAACAGAAATATTTAGTTTGGCTTTTTTATCCATTATATGAAGTAATAACCAATAACGTATAAATAGTCACAAAAACATTTAAGGCAAAAGTTACATATCCACTTCGAGGCACGGAGTGCTTGAAACAGCATTTATTAAAACTAATTACATAGCTGACAAGATCGAGTCTTGCCCATTGCTAGCATTCATTGTTCATTATTATTCTCGCCTTTAACGGTTCTTTTGGTCTGCAAGTCAAAATTTGTGTTTTGGAAATAAATATTGTTTTTAAAAACCAAGTTTCTGATTTACGAAACATAAGTGGCGCAGTCAATAGGATTCGTGAAAGTGAATTTGAAGAAATTTCGAGTGCGTTTCAACGCTTTATTCACGAAATCGATTTAGCCTCCTAAATCGTCCATAATCAGGTGAACACTCAGTATCAACAGGTTCTAGCATTACCTGTGTTTTCCAGAAAAATAGTTAGGAGGAGAATATCAGGTTCTAACATTACCAGATATTCGGAATAGTTTTAAGGAGAAACCAAGGTATTTTGCAGAAGAAGCAAGAAGAATTTCAAGAGTAGAATTAAGAAGACAAACATAGAATTAAGCAAATAAATAACAAACATCAGTTTAGCAAATAATAAAAAATCATTTACTGCTAATAATAGGGAACATGACTAAAATTTTAAATATTAAGATAACATTAAAAAAACATAGCGTAACGTTGTAATAAAACGTGTACTTCACAAAAAACATGATTCTAATTCCGCGCCATCAGTATGAAAGATCTAAACAGCGATAAAATTGAAAAGGTCCGCAAACAACTGTGACGTCACAAACTACAATATTCGGTAGGCGTTGTGCCAGAAAGGGTCTGAATGAATTATGAAATCAAGCAGTCGTTGCTGGGATCTCCTGTAGCCGACTCAATCGGTCTCCTTGAGACTTTAATAATTTATAACAAATTTATTATTGGCAATTAAGACGTCATATTTTGCATATCTTATTTTTCAGTATGGTAGAACATTTTTATGCAATAAAAATAAAATGGGACATTACCTTATTGAACATTACAAACATTTAAAATTACCGAATAATGTCGTGTTAATTTAAGTGATTTAGTTGATTTAAGTGCCAGTTTCGATATTTTCGCTATGGAAGTCGCATTTTTGCGTGTAGGCTAGAAACTGCCCCCGACTTAGAACGCTGTTTGCGGGTTATGGGTGGGGATTAGCGGAGAGGTCAATAGGACCTTTTTTGTGTAACATTTAATGACACATTATCTTTCTGATATCTTTTTTTGTCCGATGAACAGTTTACGAGAAATCTGCGAAGAAAAGAAGTACACTCAAAATTATGTTTATAAATTATTTTTCCTAAAACGTCTAATTCACGTGTACTATTATTAGGTAACAACCATTTTTCAAAGACCGACGAGCGACCAAATGAGTGAAATTCAAGCTAGTTAATTTATACTAATTAATACCACTAATAAAATATGAAGATGGGGGGATTATAAGAACTTATATAGAAATATTTATATATCTAAAAGATACTTATTATTAGTTCTTACCTAAAAATTCATTGATAGGCCTCAAATTTGGAACTGTGCCTGCAAAGTTTGCTGTAAGTTTTTCAACACCTCTTCTTTGTTTCTCAGGTATATGTTTATCACACAGTAAATCAACCAACTCTTGCTTTTCTAAGAAAAAAAGGAAGACTTGTATAATATATTATTATATACTAAATATTGTATTCCACGGTTTCCTCCACTTGATGTGTATAATATTATTATTAGGTACAAAAAAAATTCACCCCTCGTCGGTCTTCGGTACCATTGGAAGCAACTATTTTCCAAGAAACGATCTAATTAACATGTTATTCTAATCCAAAATATAAATTGTTATCTATATATATGACCAGTAGAATATATTATAGACGACAATAATGTTATCTACCTACCTACTAAACCATATGTAGAAATGTTATGTTTGGTAAGATAATCTTGTAAGTCTTTTGGTTTTAATTCCATTAACTCCCTCCTGTCGGGTGGACGCTTCAGCAATATTAGACATTTTTCACAGTAAAGTACCCTAAAATGCACATTAAGCATGTTAAACAAGTATAAACTGTTTAGAAGTAACTTTACCCTTCTCTTCTCTTCAAACATTTATTGCAGTATTTGCCCTCGCATTCTCCACATTTAATTTTCCAGTTCAGTAAATTAAAATCTGACATACATTTAACACACGGCATTTTTGCCTCTTTGGAAAAAATTATAGCAAAAATTGGACGATTTATTGTCGACTCAATATATTTATTCCTTATCTACATATTTCATCAGTTATATTTTATACGTCCTTTTCCGTCACTGTAATGTTTTGTCATCTCAAGATGACATAAATAATAAGGTATGTAGTAAATTTGAAAACAAATTAATTGCAAAATTACAAAAATATTCTTGTATAAACTAAATAATTTTGACAATATAAAAACAAAACTGACTTAACTGACATCAAATTTAACAAACCAGAAAACTTTGTATTGTCATCATATTATGATCATAGATAAGACACGGATTATGATCACACTTGTCATACCACCACAAATGTCAACGACTCACAGAAATCAGGGTATCTTTTTTCTATGATACCACTCACAGTAGCCCTAAAATATATCAGCGTATATTATCCATTGTCTATGATATTATCTTACAACCACAGAGTACACCATAGACATATTAATACATCTATGGAGTACACAGTATTCTGTGCTACATGAGACTACAACCTGCCCTGGACAGCGAAGTCCGTAAACTGAATTTACCATAGACATTTACAAACTTTGGCCACAGAAGAAACGTTTGTCTAATGGTCGAGTGTCTAACGGCCGGCATCCTTTTGCGCCAACGGTCGATTCCAAATTGATGCTAGGCTTCTCTAGGCACGATGTTAATGTACAAATGACACGCTACAAAAACGCCGGGAAATACACCGGTGGGGCAATGAACCTACGCCGTACGTATCCGCTGACGTCAAAAGCGTGGTGAGGGCCACGAGATTTGTCTAACGTTGCGCTTATGGGATAAGCAATCCTGTTTAGTCTATAATCGTTGAGTGCACCGTACGTGTTAATCCTGGATTATGTTTAAGCCTGACTTATTTTGACATTTTGATATTTGCGTGCAAATGTGTCAAAATAAGTCGGGCTTAAACATAATCCCGGATTAACACGTAGGGTGCACTCGGCCATAAATGTCACTGTGCATGACAACATTTTTATTCCGTCACTGGATATTGATATAACCTCAAAGAATTAATTCTGTTTTGGCGCTTAAATTACATTATTTGGTACCTTGATAAGTACCTCTAAGATATCTGATCATTTTGAATCGTGTTGTGACGATTTAGAGGAGGTCATCAGGGTTTTAAAAGTACCTAAACTAACTATTTCGAAAAAGTTGAATGACTATTCCTACTATAAATATATAAAATTTTATTTTAAAAACGCAGTTTGTGTATTCATCCAACAACCCTTGGACTCATAACGAAATAAAATCACCATAGATCACTGACAAAACGACTAAAATGCTAACTCAAGAAAACTGAACAGGGAACACGTCATAAAACGTTCGCCACAGAAGAGCTGTGCGTTCGCGGACTATCAAAAATCTAGAGCTGATTTAGAATATGACATGCGCATTTGAAATGTTCGGGATAAATTCAGTATTAATTCCGGATTGTGATCAGCTGCAGAGACAAATCAGCTGTTTATCTATGGTTCTCAGGATTCCTACCGCCAAATTATAATACATAGAAAATATTGTAATAGTATCATTTTCTATGTTTATAATATTAAATTTATTTCTATATGTGTATAGAATTGAAAGGTATGTTAAAAATTCTGAGGCACCCGTAAATATACATTGATTCTGTAATGTAATTAATAATAATTATGATTGTAAGGTATTATAATTTCAGCTCTTTTTCTGTATTGCACTCTTGTTTTCTATGTTGTCTACATATTTTGGTATTTATTTTTTAAGGTAGTACTATGATAGAGTGTTGCGAAAGTTGAAAGTCACGAGAGATTCAACAGAGGAATATTTTCCGTAAACTAGCAAATACATATCAAGTCTCTCCAGTTCCACCAATTTCTGAAGCAAACTTTATAGTAGAAGCTGAAGTAGGAACTAGGAACATACTACTAACGAGTAAGATGAATATCAGAAATGATGTAGAAGAATGTTGTGTACAGTTAGGGAGTCACAAAGTAACCGATAGGAAAAAATTTGCTGATAGATTAACTAATCTGCTGGAGAAGGAGGAAGTTATAACACATCTTAATAGAAATAATTCTGTAACCTGGACGCAAGTGATTTCTGCTGTTCAAGAATGTTTAAGAAAGGTATATTTTATGTTAAGTATTTAATTAAAGATCAAATAGAGTTTTGGTAGGGTAGGGGTTCATCAGTAATGGTCTAGCCAAATTGACTAGGGCCCCACTAGCCACCAGTGGTGGACCCATACAGTCATTTATATCTTCTACAAGTATCTTTCCAATTAAAAATGCATTTATCGATCTTAGAGAGACTGTGGTACCTAGGTTAAAAGGAAAAACTGACATTCTCATAACTGTTTTCAGCGGCATTTCTAATTCAGTTATAAAGTAAGACATATATATATATATATATATATATATATATATATATATATATATATATATATATATATATATATATATATATATGTATATATATATGTATATATATATATATATATATATATATATATATATATATATATATATATATATATATATATATATATATATATATATATATATATATATATATATATATATATATATATATATATATATATATATATATATATATATATATATATATATATATATATATATATATATATATATATATATATATATATATATATATATATATATATATATATATATATATATATATATATATATATATATATATATATATATATATATATATATATATATGGAGTTAGTCACTATTGCAGGTCCACAACAGGCGTAGACTCATTACATGATAGTATACTGTTCACTTCATATCCAAAATCCAGGTAATCCTAAATAAGCCTTTTTTTTCATATCGTAAGAAAACTAGGTACCTACCTACTAATTTACCATAGTAATAAATTTTGGACAGTTGTTGTTTTTGCTCAAATGAGAAGGTTAAACAACTTTGTGTGTGAAATTTATCAAATTATATAAAATAAACCATTAGAAATTAACAATTGTAAACTCGGAAACTATAAAAGATACCAAAAAAATAGGGGGAATTTTTTTGTAGTCTACAGAAATATTTAATTTGAGTAGTTACAGAAGGGGACAAATGTGCCCTAAGATTGGCATAGATGGCAGGCCGATTTACACAAGTGAAAAGTTCCTAAAGCAGTGCTGTTTATTTTAATTGTTTATTTTATTTCATAAGCATCGGTCACATTTGGATGTTTGTTAATTGTGTTTTGATATTTGTTTAATTGTGTTTTGTGAATTTTTGACGACTAATATTGCCATTGTAAATCGGGCCCACTAAGTCCAACCCAAAACTGCAAAGTTTAAGTGAATAGAGTATAATTGCTCTACCATAAACATTGTCCGATTTATGATTTTTTTAAAGTTTATGAAAATTTTGGCATTGCGTAAGTCGCTCTAATGTTTTAGTTATATTTTAAAAACCACTTACAACATTTAAATCAGATATGCTAATATAACTTTTCAGAGTCCATTTGATTATCTTTCGTTTAAGAGGTCAACTGTTTCATTATAATTAAAATAACGATATTCTTATAAATTAATTCTTAAAAATAAATCTAGAACATAAAATATTATGTTTGATAGCTTTTTCGAATAACATATTTTAGTTAAGTATATTGAGTAAATGGAGTGACATAAAAAAGAGTTAAATGTCTACGAGTTTGAGGAATGAATGTTATGTTAATGTTTTAGTTACCGTATTTAAAAACGTATTGCTAGTTACAAAATAACTTAAGATACCTATTACTTTTAACTTTTTTAAATAATTTTCTTTAAAAAATACATGACACAACAGAAACAGGTACATACTCTTTAAATATGCCCCAAATCAGTAATTCCGGCAACATTATGTACATCCCATCTGACTTGCTGCCAACTTTCCATTTTATGTAGCTGACGGCTTTCTAATTGCCGGTTGATTGAAGGCAGGAAAACACTTTTTAATTTAACAGCTACTTTAACAGCCGGTTATAGTTTACTGCAGATATGTAACAGGAAGATTTAACCGTGCACTGATAAACTGGCCCTAGTAAACTTGACAAAAGTAAACAACATGGTAATGGGATAACTTACTGAGCAACCAGTGAATCCCTTTTTCTCATTCAATTCCCAGTTTGAAAATTTTGGGTTCCCAATTTTTATTCCCAATTTTTACCATTGCGGTTGACCCTGGATATTGTGCATTATCTTTGCAATGGGATGTCAATGTGTGGGACCTAACTCACATTAGCGCTTTCGACCACTATTACTTATGTCAGGCATATAATAGTACTACATACAGGTACTGCTCAGTGTTATAAATACATTATCACATTGCCATCTCAAGTCATACTCTACAATTCTCGCAACTCACTACTATTTCTGATCGATTGGGAAAACTTTTTTTGTGCCCAAGCCTGGGAGATATTTAAAAAAAAATTTGGCCATTCCTCCACTCCTCCACTCTCCACTTTGTTTAAAACATACACTGCTGCAATTTTTTTAAATTTGATTCCGTAATAAATTTACTAAGTTAATATAAAAGAGAGCTTTTCAATTTTTGTTGGCTTGGAGCTCCAAAATTCGTCCTCATTTATGTTAATATAATTTGTATATTTAATATGCATAATGAAAGTTTTTTATTCATTTAACTATATGCTAGAGCCTTCATACTAGAGCTACATACATACTAACATTTTTTGTAACAAATAATATTTTTAAGGATGCTGAAAAATGTATAGAAGATGCAAAAAAGAAAGGTACACTTCATACAAAAAATCTAAATGGGGAATTGTTCCTTCAAGTTGTTAAGTTAGCAGCCAAAGAAGGTGAGCATTGTTATAGTTAAAT
Source organism: Tetropium fuscum (assembly GCA_964058915.1). Classification (NCBI taxonomy): domain Eukaryota; kingdom Metazoa; phylum Arthropoda; class Insecta; order Coleoptera; family Cerambycidae; genus Tetropium; species Tetropium fuscum. The sequence goes on from CAXKVY010010144.1 coordinate 19,386, forward strand.
AATTATTATTTAGTCCCCATTATTCCCTATTGGTCCCTATTAGTCCTCACACCTATTTTTACCTCTGTTATATGTAATTTTTTTGTGTTGGTAATAGTGCATTTAGAACTAGTACACAAGTATTGATAATGTAGGTAAATATATAAATATGAAGTAAAAATGTTTTGACAAAAAATTAGAAATCACAGATCGGTTAATATAACCAAAACAGATATCTAAACTCAAATGTCTTATTTTCAGCCAGTGACTTAATAAACGTGTCTAAAATAGTTGGTTATATAATTGGCTGTATGAAGGACTCTAAGATGAAAACATGCTATGATAAAACATTTTTACTTGTATTAAAAGAATGTATATTGTTAAACTCTAATTGTAGAGGAAGGCTGGATAGTGATGATTGGTTAGGTACGTATATAAGAAGTTCTCACAATACCTTGACTAATTTTTTATTTTCAATTTCCAGTGCTTCTCAGATTTTTAAAAAATATGTGTGAAGGAAAGGAGTTTGATGCTTTAGCTCTTCAATGTTTTATGTTATTAGTAAAATGGGGGCCTACATCAGGTCTTCTGCCATCTGTTTTAAGAGAGGAATTTGAATTTATCACAAAGTTATGCCAGTCAGTATCACAAAATTCACCAACAAATCAACAAGAAGATGTTTTAGATATTGCTCTAGATTTTTGTCAACATGTAAGTTTATCAGCATAATGTTTCCTACATTAATCTCATGTAATATAACTAAGAATAATAATTAGTAATGCAACGATTACTTTTACGGTTAATACACGATTATTGCTGTCAAACAGTTAACTGTAACTGTGATTCTTGTGCGGTTTTTTAACAGTTATGCCAGGTTATGCACAAGCTCATGCTGACAATCGGATCGCGGCTTCATAGTCACGGCAAGCAGCCTCGTGCGTATTTGTTGTGCATGCCGGTAACTAACATTGTCGGATAAAATTAAAACACCGTGCACTTGAAAAAGAGAATATGAAATATTTTGTTTAAAATTTTTCAATTTATTTAATTTTAGATTATTAGTTTGCTATTCGCATAGATTAACTATTCGTAAACGTAAAAACCAGAACTGTTGCATCACTAATAATAATATAATGAGCACTAATACATTACTTACTAGTGATATTAATAGGAGGCTCGGCAAGAACCTCTGGTAAATTGGCCAGTCAATGTTAGATCATTACTTTACTACTATCCAAATCTTGAAAGTTGGCGGTTACGTCATAGTTATAAACCATACGAATCAAATCAGTATTGCACTAGTCAAATGTGTGTTGAAACAACTTGTCCGGATGTATACAAACTTTACTCGTTCCTCGATGAGAAACGTAAACATAATATATAACCTACCATTTGAATATTAAAATCATGAAGACTAGAGACAGGAGACTGAGCGTGGTTTAAGCAATGTGACGTTTTCCGTCGGAAAAATGGCAGCCTAGTGCGGGTGGTGCTCATAAGTGCACTGAAAGTGAAGAAAAAGTTAATTCAACTGAAAGATAACTAAATTCTGTCAGAGTTTTAAAACGGTGCAAGGCACATACGGCGCTAGTCAAAAGAAATCCGTCCGTTGATCGATATTATTCTCGCTAGTTACGATGTACGAACACCGTATGTTGTAGATTAGTGACGTAACCGGCAACTTCAAGATTTGGATAGTATATGATATAACACTATAAATAACTGGTATTTTTAGTAATTTTATTTTTGTATAAAAACCCATTTATATAAATTTTTTATAATCTTTCCTTTTATTTTTAGACTGCAAAAGATAATCGAGTGTCATGTTGTAAACTAGGAGAAGATGTATTCTCAAATTTCATAGAATTATATGAATTTAATGGACGTGCAGCAAAAATTAAGGTAACTAATACATTTTTTTTGACTCCTCTGAGAAATGTTTTGTAGAAACAACTAGTTGAATTTTTCCTTTTACAAATGTCTATTCACCAACCAAATGGAGTTAATGAAGGACATCCATGTGCCTTTGCCTGCAGTTGGACAAGTTGGAAGAGATGTCTTAAATTGATGTATTCCTTGCTTACCAAGGAACTTTCTTTCTATTTCAAATATCATCACAAAAATAGTTCATTTTTCATCACAAATGGTGAGTCAACAATCTTGTTGGATACTTTCTCAACTTTATTTGTTGAAGTTAGCCACCAGGTAAGTCCCCTAATTAAAAAAAAAACTAGCAAATATAAATAATATTTATTCCTTCAGCTAATCACATGCCCAGATTTGGATGTAACATTGTCTCTAGTAGACTGTAACGTAACATCACAAGCTCCCCCAAAACGACACAAAATAGAAATAAGCTTACAAAACTATATAATTAATATAAAAGAAAATAAAAGTTGGTTGTGGTAAGGCAATGATTATACAATTCTGGCAACCATTCACACCTTGGGTCGATGGTTACATGCTGCAGAAAAGGACGAAATTGCAAAATAATGTACTCGAAAGAAAACAATATATTGGCAGTGATGCCAAGGTGAACTATGATTGTATTTCTATTAGTTTGGTGGCGTCCTTCCACCCCCCCTTGTATATAGGGGGGGTGGATCCATCCATCTCACGCGCCCTAAGCCACACCTACGACCTATGCGTGCATGCCACCCGCCTGGAGCAAAACATGGGTGTGTTCTTTTATTTATCATTAGTCCATTGATGTCATCAAAACATTTCTGTCTAATTGTAACCACATGAAAGAGACATGAGTTTCATGAGCAGAACCGTCCACCCAAGCTGTGAAATTGCCAATTCTCTCTACATACATGCATACATACATACATACATACGTACATATATATGTACATACTTACATATACATACCTACCTAATGAAATGTTTAAATTTTATTTTTTCAGGATACATATCGTGTGTTCTGTAATTAAATCATATCCAACTTTGCTTCAATCAGAGGATTATCTGACTTTGCTACAAATTTTATCGACTATACAAATTGAGTCTAATGATCACAATGTTGTTAACAATATTTATACGTGTTTGTCTGTGATGCTAGATATCCAGAATACAGTACATGCTGATACACAATCAGAAATAGATAAGCTATGGAAAATTATCAGTGAGACAACATTAAAGTAAGTTTTTATAAATATTCTTAAGATCACAATTTATTTTATAGTGGATGAGGTAACGCTGGTACATGCTAGCGGTGAAATAATCTTGTTATGTCAATACGTTATTAACATATTATAGTGATATAGATTTTTGTCTATATGCTAGATCCGTTAAGTGACATCTGGTGTCGGTAACCTAATTAGAAATTGGTACACTAATTTGAAGATAGACAAATGATCAGTTTCGGAAGGTGGAGATAGATAAAATCAGAAATGGTGATAATGTTGAATTAAATGGCAGAAAGTTAATTGCAAATGAGTTTAATTCATTTTTTGCAAATATAGGGGCTCAATTAGCA